>CABFVX010002209.1:2102-100508 GCA_902151425.1 Timema shepardi | reverse complement strand
CTAATTTCAGGATTTGCACTGGTTTAATTATAGTAGTAGTAACCAGGTGTTCATTACACTCAATGCTTTAAGGTATAACATTGTATATTTATAAACATTTTTATTAAATGTCTTGTGGCATAAATAATGTTGGTGTCTAAAATTAAATATGTTGAAAGGATTGTGACATTGGCTGAATTAAACCTTTTCCATGTAGAGAGGAACACCTTTTTCAAACAGTTTCAATAATTTTTAGGAACAAGCTCACTTAGAAGAGCATCTCAACTGCACTTGAAGTACCCTGACCTAAAGGTGAAGGATGTGCGAGGAAACCTTAACACCCGGCTGGCCAAGCTGGACAAGGGAGACTTATACGATGGGCTGGTCCTAGCAGCGGCTGGGCTCGAGAGGATGGGTTGGGAGGCTCGAGTCAGCCAGGTATACAAGCATAAACTAGAGGAGATGATGGGTTGGGAGGCTCGAGTCAGGTATACAAGCATAAACTAGAGGAGGTGATGGGTTGGGAGGCTCCAGTTCAGGTATACAAGTATAAACTAGAGGAGATGATGGGTTGGGAGGCTCCAGTCAGCCAGGTATACAAGCATAAACTAGAGGAGGTGATGGGTTGGGAGGCTCGAGTCAGCCAGGTATACAAGCATAAACTAGAGGAGGTGATGGGTTGGGAGGCTCCAGTCAGGTATACAAGCATAAACTAGAGGAGGTGATGGGTTGGGAGGCTCGAGTCAGCCAGGTATACAAACATAAACTAGAGCTATAGGAGCATGAATTAGTAATATTATCATCATCATTTAAAAGTTATAACCTTTAAACTCAAAACACTGTGACTAAATCATTACAAGAGTATTTTTAGAAAATTCCAAATATTTATTTTTTGAAATTCATAGTTATAACATAAAAGTAGGAATGAGATGGTACATACAATTTTAAGTAAATAATACACAAATGTGATGAGAAAAAAATGTATCTCAAATTTTAATTTTAAACTATTGTTGTCATTCCCAGTTTATCTTCAGACCATTTGTATATGCACAAAGAAGTAATGGTGGTTAGATGAATATTTAGCAGTTTTTATTTCTATGAAGATGTGTGTAATTTTTAGCTTACATAAGTATAATTTAATTAAATATTTACAGAATGATTTATATAATTCTCAAAAGATAAATCTTGAAATTATAATACAAAATATAGAATAAAGTTTAGTCCAATAGTTTGGGCACAAGAATGTATATTTTAACAACTGGATAAGCTGTTAATTTGAAGATATCAAAGAATGGATATATTATATTTGCAAATTACCTGGAAAATATAACCTTTCGAAAACTTACCTGCCATTAAAAATTACAGAAATGTTAACTCAATTGGTTTAAAATTAAAGCTGTTAAAACCATCAAACAATTAAATTTAGAATGTGTATGTTTTGTGTTCATTAAAAGTAGGGGTGAAACCCTTGAATACCTAGAATCCAGGCTATTTGAAATTCAAGGTTAAGACTCGAAAGCCTTAAAAAAATCCACCAATTTAGCAAATTAAATTTGTTTAAAAGCTTTAATACTGCTTACGTGTGGTTTAGAACCAACATAATTATAGGATCAGCTCAACAACCAAGCTCCAGACCAGTAATTTAACATTTAACTGTTTGACTATTTTAAATTATAATGAATGAATAAGAAATCTGATAACACTAATCAATATTTTTATTAGGCCATTATATTTTTACTTCCTTTCCAAGATTCAGATTTGAATTAGAAATTCAGGTTTTGAAAGTAAAATGATTTGGATTCGTAAAATAGTGGATTCATTCCAACTCTAGTAACAATTATTGTTCTCTCTATAGCTCGAACTTTTATGCAACACCTACAACTTTAATATTTCTACTGTAAATTTCAAAATACATTTCAGACATTCTTTTATTAGCGAAATACACATTAAAACTGTAGCTCCTACATTTCATCTCACAATCACCCTATCATCATTATTATTATTATTATTATTATTAGCACCGCGTCTTACTACTCGTTCGGGTTATACGCTAATGTGCAATGGTAGGGTGATTGTGAGATGAAATGGAGGACCTACAGTTTAACGTGGAATCCGAACCACAGTGGAGGCCTGGCATTCCTCACATTCACAAGATGTCTTGTCAGAGGTGAAGGAAGGGTTTGGTATTCAGATAAATCTTTGCCGGGACCGAGGATTGAACCCCGGACGCCAGCATAGAAGTCTGACACCTTACCCCTAGACCACCAGGTCACCCCAATCACCCTATCATTACACATTAGCATAAGTGCTTATAACCCGAACAGTTAGTAAGACGCGGTGCTAATAATAATTAATAATAATAGCAGAATACTATTCTCTTTTTAAAAATGGTCTCTATAGACACTAATAGTGAACTTTGGTTGGGTCAGTCATGTGAGTTTGGATTAGTAGTCATTTATTGTGTTTGTTACCAGAGTCTGGAGGCTGAAGACATGATGTATGCTGTGGGCCAAGGTGCTCTTGCGGTGGAATGTCGTGAGGATGACTTCGCCATGTTACAAATGTTGGAGCCCCTTCAACATGTGTCTACTACCTTGCGGGTTGCTGCGGAGCGTAGTTTCTTGCGCACTCTGGGTGGAGGGTGTTCAGCTCCTGTGGCCGTCATATCAAAATTCAATGGATCCACTTTGTCACTCACTGGCGGTGTGTGGAGTCTGGACGGATCCAAGTCCCTGGGCCACTATAGTGATGTCACTGTTAACTATTCAGAAGAAGATGACACTGGGGAACCAGCCAGGTTAGATTCGAGATGAAACTGTTCATGATAAAATACCATTTTGACTCGATAAGACATTTTTATTCATAAACTCTGATATTTGAATAAAAATAATTTTTATTTGAAGCCAGAAGTTCAACTATAATAAGTAAGAAGTAAACTGATTCGTGAACACAGACAAAGGTGTTATGCTTGTTTGGTATAATTTACAAGAGACTTAGAGGTACCCACATTAGTATGATTTTTTTTTCTCAGATTTTATTCACATTAATTTTTGGGTGCAATAAGAACGTTATTTGGTGTAGAATACTAGGCTAAATCATGGTTTAAATTAGAAGGGTTAGCCAGCACACTTACCAGAGTGATACTGGAGTTAATATATTTATCAGGGCTAAGAAAGTCATAAAATTGGGTAGAGTATCATGAAAGCCATAGAAACGCATTAATTTAAATAAAACATAGGACTTAAACCATTTTGGTAAACAAATACAGATTACTCTTAAGTTAAATACAGCTATTCCCTGAGTTATGATGCTTCAACATACAACACTTCACACTTTAAATGCTTTTCAATTGCCACCATGCTTTGAAATTGAAGCTCCTTCGTGAATACAAAACCTTTGCAACATGATTGCTTGCATTATTCGCCAATGATTTGTATGCTTATCCTTTATTAAAATATAAGGCTTGCTGTATTTATTTTAACTGCATAGCTGTTAGTTACGACAGTTAGGTTCATTTATGACGATTTCAATACAAGACGAGCATCGATAAGTAAAAAAAAATGCATTACTTCAAGTTGCAACAATTTAAGATTTGTATGAGTGGTTTCTTACCTAAACTGTCTTGGGTGATATGCCTCATAACTATAATCCAGGATGCATCTTAAAAAAATAATCAAAGATAAGATGCAGGAGGGGCAGTTTGTGATACAGTAGTTACAAATTTTAGTTTTTGCTTACTATTTATTCAGTGATTAAAGGGCTAGTATTGGGATTATAGACCTAAATTGTGTCATTTAATCAAAACTAATAACATGATTGCTAAATTGGTTCAATTAATGTTTTGATTTTTTTTATATTGTGCTCCTGTACAGTTCTAAAATGTAATGCTACAGAATGTTTGGAAGGATTTATTTAGTTTTTCTAATTCATTTTCATGTCATAAAAAAAGTTATGAAATTGGCTAACTCTTTACTGGCAATGTTAATGACATATTCTTTACTGTATGACAACCAGAAATAATTAAAATGTTAATATACTACTGTTTCTTTAACTTTTTGAAACATAAAACTAGAAAAACTGGTGGTTCACTCTAGCTTGAATTGTATTTTTTTAATTTTTTATTTAACTGATTTGGTTAACAATTGTATTTCCAGGAAATGTCCGTACCGCACCCCAAAACTTTTTTGTAGTATTTCTCCAGGCAACATGAGCTATCTAGACTTCCATGCAGCAGAAAAGTTGGGAGAAGATATTGCTCAAGGATTAATACGCCAAGGTGCTTTAGATGTCATGAATGAAGCGAAGCAACATATTCAAGGAAGTATCACTCCCCTACAGAAAATCTTGCTAGCCGACGAGTGTCTTTGGGACATGAAACATCCTTCAGCCATTAAATCTGTGCCAATTAGTACTAGTTTAGATAATGATAGCGCAACATTTATAGAAACAACTAAGAAAGATATATATAGTCATGAAATTAAAGTTTCCAAGTCAGTCCCAGAGACTACAGAGACTAATTTAAATGATTTTAACAGTACAAAGCCTTCATTAGATCCTAAAAATAGTTTCGCTGAAGATCACAATAGTGACTTGTCTATTTCTCATTCTAAAAATCACCATGACTCTTCTGCAATAGTGACGTAGCATAAGTTAAATAAATAGCATGACTCAAGTGTGTACCTTATAGTGCTAGCTCATATTAATAATGTTTTGTTAAGATACTGGCTGGTTGTATCACTTGTGATAAAGATGACCTTGAAGCTGTAGTAAATGTAATCAAGTTGTTGATCTTGATTTAAGAAGTGCCACTCAAAGACTTTACTTTGAATGCTAAATACATAGAACCATCACAATATGTATGTTATCTTTGAATCTGTTTTTTTTTTCCTTATTTTTTTTAAGAATCGTAAAATAATTTATTGCTCAAAGGAGTTTAAGTTTGCTACCAATCTTTATAAATTTAGTGAGCTAAATAGTTTTGTAACAAATAGAGCTCAATTGATGTTTTATTTCAAATAAGGAGTATTGCAACAAAAAAAAAGCGATGAAATGTTTCATGTTGAGTCAGAATCTATTGTAATAGGTCAAACAAAATACTACACACATCAAGATGTTTGATTATATACTAACAGTGACTATTGAAATGTTAAAAAAATATATTAAAACTCTTAATGATTTTGTGAAAATATTTGTCATTTCACTTTAATACATATTAATTGAGAGTGAATCTAAAAAAATAAATTTCTATGTTCACTATAGTAAAAAATGACAATCTGGACATGTTAATTGAACCCAAAACCTTTGGCTTTGTGTGTCAATGCTTTTTCACTTAGCCATCCTGGTTCATTTTATATACAAGACAATTTTTCACTTGTATTGATTTTAATTGTGGTAACTGATGACACTATCAAGACTGGTCCTTTTGACAGCCATCATATATCTTCTTGTGATAATTAATTACAATAAACTATTTTTTAAATACAAAATTATATTTAATAAAATAAAAGTGAATGGTAACTTTCCTTTGCTTTCCCAGAACCATGGCAATGTGGTAACTCTTTCTTGTGGGTTTGTTGTGTAAACTCTTGCCTTTGAGCTTTTGACATCAACTTGTTTTTTTGTTTTTTTCATATTGTGGATAGTAAATTGGATTTTATAATGTTTTGTAGAGTAAACTTGTCTTGAATAATTTAAATAATTGTTAACCAATATCATATGTATTTTATATAAACTGTACCAATATATTATAGTGGTGGTGTTGCCGTGTTAAAAATGTTGTTGATTTAAATAAATATATATATTTGTTTTGCAACCATATATATTTTTTTTAAGTATTGTGTTAAATATCTTAATTTAAAGTTTAGGTTAAGATAGGATAGTTTAAAGGAAGTACATGCAGTAGTGTTGGAGAGAGATGGGGAAACTATGCGCAATGCACCTGGCTGATATTTGAACCTCGAATGCCCCACAATGTCCACTCAAATGCAATGTAGATTGGCGCACTTTATATTGTGTGGGTTGGGTGAGAAAAAATATTTGCATTAGATTTATAAACCAGGGTAGCCACAAAATCTCTGTAATAAAATCCCTTGTCGATATATATAAATATTATTTCAAAACAAAATCCTCACTTGTTATAATAGTATAGGCATATTTTGTGACTAAGGGAAATAATTTTTGGAAAGCTAATTTTTGATGGAAAATCTTCTATAGGGTCTCCTTTATCTCTGGAAAAGAAATCACCTAAAATCCGCTGTGGGGAACATGCTATCATCTTGTAAAAATGGTGGATAAAATGTTTTTCTTATTTATCTCGTAAACCATTGCTTTTATGAGAAATATATATGAACAAAGATAAATATATTTTAATGTTCTATAAAAATGGTCCTAATAATTTTTCTCTACGGTTAAAAAGTTATGGTTAATTATATATAAACTAGAGATGGGCCACTCGAATCTTTGAATCCTCAAATTCACCAAATTCTGACAAGTATTTGAGGAGTTGATGGTCAAATCTTTCACCTCCTAAACAAAGCATAATATTTTGATTTTTGAATTCAAAAATTACTAAGGCCTGCTTGAAAAGCACAACAAAATCCATAATCATTATTTTGTTGGACAATAGAGATAAACATGAATAAAATAATATTACAGAAAAAAATAATTGTTAGGTGTAGAAAATTTAACGTGTCTAATACCCTACGCTTCCACCCCTATGGGAAACTTAGACCCAACTGTTTCAGTGCATGCTTACTTCTGAAACTTTCACCTCACGAATGATCTTGTAAATATTTTAATGAACACATTAAAGCTCTTCAAAAACTGTAAATCAAAACTAGGATACAAATAAACTCGAAATAAATAAAACAAATTACAGCTTTTTTTTTTTAAGAGAAATAAGAATACATTACACACGATACAAAGTCAGCTGCCACAACATATAAGTTTACTCGCCAGCGACCAGAGTGATGTTCGAATAAACATGACTTAATTTTTACTACCCAACTGGTTTAAAATACCTACAACTATGCAAAGAACCCCAATTTATTTCATATGATCCTTAAGTTAGATATTTTGTTGGGTTTCATGAAAAATAAATACTGGCAACAGTTAGACACAGATAAAACTATTTATTTGCGCCCACCAGCGTACATATGTTTGTATTGTATATCGATTATTTGTTTAAAATAGATCCAGGTAATCTGATCACTTGACTTAGTAAGTGCCATCGAGTTTTAAGAATCAAATAACTACTTGTTAATTCATACTTTGTTTTTAAATTGATTTTAACTAAGAGTTTATTCTTTTTTTCAAATATGTTATTGAAGTAATTGTAAAAATATTCAAATCAAGTCTTGCCTGATAAAATAGTAATGAACATATTGCAAGTCGAAAATATGTTTATGTTTTAAATAGAATGTATTCTCAGAAATCGATATCGCAAGAATCAAATATATTTCTTGTTTTCTATGAGAAGATAGATAACAGATATAAAGGAAAGTAATAAAAATAATACATACTTAGGCATTATTGAGTTCATTATTTCCAATGTATGTTTAATTGTTAAGCATGTTGTTTTAGTCTTTTTTTTTAAATCTGTTTGTATTTTTATTTTAGCTTTCTTATCAAACTAATTATAATACCTCAAGATGATTATAGTTGATCAAAAAGTAACTAGGCCTAATCTGTTTGTTTATTTCACATGTTTTGTAGAAACTCAACTCATTCTATCAACACTTTTTAAAATAACTTAAAGGCACTCAAATTTTGATTGATTTTATTTCTAAACAATAATTTGAGTCTAGACTGTTTAATTTGGTTGGATAAGACCACTTTTTTCTACAATCACAATTTTTTTTTTTCAAACAGCTTTACAATTGCAGCGCACAATAGGGAGACAATAGTCCGGTGCTGGGGGAAGAGTTGTTGGAACTGGTTGATATTTCCATCCCCATTTGCCCTCCAGGAGGTGATTACCGTGTCATACCTCGTAGACTACGCTGGTGAGCTGCAGCAGGACTTTGTGGGAAGGATGCGAGATCTAGTACGTAGTTGGGAGGTTTCTTGCCGACTAATTTCATGCACTTTATGAATCTAGTTGTATCTAGACCATCTTCAAGCTTACCACCATATTACGTGATGAAGAATGCCTCACCTTCAACTGTTATTTTATCTTGTAACACTGCTGGGTCATTAAATATAGTTACAACAGATCACAGTTCAGTGTCTTATTTGAGCTTATTAAAACCAGCTATATGTTCCTTTTTGTACAGTCCAGATGTTGTATCACAGCCGCCCATTATGGCCTATATGGACAGGATATGATTTTTTTCATGTTTCTCAACCCTTGCTGCATTTTCGAGCTGCTATAAAAAAATTATGTGTATTCGAGCTGCCTCATTTTTGACTTTGTGCTCTTGTGGAGAGTAATATTATCAAATATTGCTTGTGGGAGAGGGGTACTCCTTGAGTTATTGTTTTGTCTTCACAACACATGCAATCCTATGGAACAGCTGATTTGGGTTTACTGCAACAGGTTCTCCTGCAAAGAGCACAGTTTTCCTCGTGTTAGCAAAGTGAATACTTCCTCTTTATTTTTGAGACATTCTGGATTTTCTTTTTCCCCACCACTGTCTTGATGGCAGCTTCTCCCACTTGTTTGGACAGATCAACCAACTCACCAAAAAATTAGATAGGAGATGGCAATGGGAGGAATACTACTATAAAAAAGTTTATATTAAGGTATTTTTACGATATTTCTGTTGCAAAATTAAACAAAACTTTTTAACCCTAAAAGATAGAAAAAAATGTCGAACATTTTTATAAATAATTTAAATATCTTTCATTTTACTCTCTTGTATTTTTCTTGTAGGAACAATGGTTTATGAAGTAAGAAAAAACCATTTTGTCCGCCATTTTTCCAAGATGGCGGACAAAATTGTTTTTTCTACCCTATAAAAGATTTTCCAGCAAAAATTAACTTCCAAAGAATTATTTTCTTCTACAGCCACAAATAGACGCAATATGCCTATTCTTAAAATGATCAAGGTTATATGAAATAGAGCATTAGGCTAAATCTTGGTTTGAATTAGGAATAGCCGGCAAACTTACTTTATAGTGATGGTATTGAAGTAGAATTTTGTGTGTTTGTGTGTGTCACTGTCACTGTCACTGTCACTGACAGCTTCATCATCTTGTTCTTAAATTATAATTTTGTTTGTGTTTTATTTGGTGGTAGGGACGAATGACCAGATAATAAAGATGCCATTAACTGACAAAGGAAAAATGCCCAGTAGAAAAAAAAAATAAGTTTGAAGAAGACCTATAAAGGCATATGGGAAATGAGCATCAGGTATTAATAGGGATCTTATTGCAAAAGTAGGAAACGAGAAAGGAGGGTAGAAGGCTGTTGGAGTTATGTGAAATAAATAAAATGAAAGTGATAAACAGCTGATATAAGAAAGAAAAAGAAAGCCATAAGATCACTAGATAAAGTTGGGATGGAGAGCAAAAGTCAATAATAGACTACTTTATCATGGATGAAGAAATGAAAGACAGACCGTAAACATCAAGGTGATACCAATTGTGCCATTAGATAGTGAACAGAGGTGATGTTGGCAGAGATAAAGGGATGGGAATGTAAGAGAAAGGTATTAATACAATTGTAATGATACTGTCTTGGACCACTATCACATATTTAAAAAGTCATAGATGAAATGTATTTTTTCTTTAATGAACTGTATCTAAAATATCCTTTTAATACTTCATTCATGAAGAATCACAAATAATTCCAATATATTGCACTTTAAACTGTTTCTTTTTCTTCAAAAGATCTCTGTTGTATTAGAGAAATCATGTGACATGCTGGCTCTCTACCCAATAGGAAACCAGCCTTCACAACATCAGGTTGCCAGGAGTTTTTCTATTAATTAATTTTGACACTGGTGACAAGGGGTCCAAGAAGCAAGGGGTAGGTCATATATAAGCCATATGAATCCACAGAGTAGACAGTAATGTATTAATACACAGCGACACAGTAGTAGTAACACAAATCTACACAGCACACAGTACTCAGAATGCGGAACGTGTAATATCTCACAAAGATAATCTGTAATTTAACAAAAACTGTGTCATTTTATATCATATCTTCATTACCGAAGGTGTAATCATTAAAATAAATCGTGTGCAACATCAAAAGTCATGTTCATTTCATAAAAATGAGTATCACATATAATCAATTCACATAACTGTCCGATACCTGCGTAGTAAGAAGAATAAGGGCTGTGTTGAGGTGTGGAGGCTAAAAAATTAAGAAAAGAGAGAGCTGTATCTGAAAGGCAAAAAGCTTAATTACCTAAAGATGAGATGCAAAGTGTAGAAGTTAAATGGGAAAGGTTTAAGAACAGTTTAGTGAGCGCTGCAGAGGAGACATGTGGGAGGACGGGTAATAAGAAGTAGTGGAAGGAGACACCCTGGTGGAATGAAAGGGCGAAGGAAGTAATTGAGGTGAATAATAAAGCATTCATAAGGAGTTTTAAGAATAGGAATGAGGAAAAGGAGTAAGAATACAGGACAGAAATTAAAGTTAAACAGTTTTTTATTGAAGTATTGCCTGGTGATTGAGCACTATTTATAATGATATCTGGGTTTTATGATGATGACGCATGCATACCGTACTGTGTGCAGACAGGAAGAGGCATACAAATTATAGGGTTATAGCGCTGATGTGCCACTGTACAAAAATATATGAAGATACTGTAAAAGATAATACAAAATAGAATGAAAATAAAGTGGAGAAAGGAACAACATGGATTTACGGAACAAAGGTCTACAATATACTTAAGCTTTGCCATACAACAGCTGATAGGAAGAAGTTTTGAATAGGGGACAGACTCTGTAATGGTATTTATGGATGTGGAGAAGGCATATTATAGCGTCTTACTACCTGTTAGGGTTATACACTTATGTACTAATTAAGCTAATGGTTTTTGGGACTAGGAAGGTTATGCAGGTGATAGAAATAAAGTTTGAAAAATGATGGAAGAGGGGTGAAATGGAAAGAAGAGCTGTAATGAGAATGAAAAGTGTGTATGAGGATAACAGGAGTCGTGTTAAGACGAAGAGTAGGAGAACGGAGTGGTTCCAAATAAAAATTGGAGTGAAGTAGGGGAGGAAGTTGTTCTATAGGTGTTTAAGAGACCTCCTATTGAGTAGAGAAGTGCCCTTGAATTATAAGGAAGTGTTGTACAGGCATACATTGTACCTATTGTCACATATGCAGCAGAAACATGGACAGTGAATATAAGAGAAACTAGGAAAGTGGAAGCAATGGGAATTAAATTTGTGAGGAGCATGTTAGCTGTCATGAGGAGAAACAAGATTAGGAATGAAGTTATCAGTTAAGGAGTAGGGGTACAGGGAGTACATGAGATAGTAGAGGAAGCACGACTGAGATGTATGGGCATGTAATGAGGATGGAAAGATGGAAAGAGAGGATGCCAAAGAACATGTTGGCAATAAAGTATGTAGGAACAAAATTGGAAGGGAGGCCAAGAAAAAGATGAGAGGAGCAGATAAGAGAAAGTGTTCAAGTGAGAGAAGAGGAATGGAAGAGATTAAAGGAGGAAGAATGGTGGAAGATGGAGGCATTTTACTAAACTGACCCAGCTGTAAACCGTTGATGATGATGATGATCTAAACAATTTCTACTCTAGTATCACTAAGGTAAGTGTGTTGGCTATCCCTCCTAATTAAAACCACTATAAGTAATTAAGATATCCTCTACCACCTTCACCCCNCCCCCTCTACCCCTTTCCCAATTTTCTTGGCAGGTTTTTTCCATACTTTCTCTGGCCACCCTGTGAACACACCAGCTTTCATGATATGCCATTTTTTTTATAAATGCGTTATTTTCTCTGAAAAGTAGCAAGCAGCTTTACCTTGATTGGTTCCACCATAGCATAGAGCAATATTAAAAGTAAGAATGCTACTTTTTAGTAAATGTATTGTATTGACATCAAAAAAATAACTAATTTAATCTCGCTTGCTTCTCAAATGGTATATTTTAGTTAGAAACACCATGTTTCCACAACTCAACTATAAATAATACACTATTAAATAATGAAATGGTAATAAAATAGTAAGAAACATGATAAAACCACTGAATCTAGTCTGCCTCAAAGTGTTCTTTAAAAAAAAAGAGAGTTACCTATTAGAGGATTTTTTTTTTACAGATAATTTATATTTTTATTTTCTCAGGTCTATTAATTTGCTCTCAAGTATAAAGTATTTGTATATGTTTTTCACTTATAAATACTAAGTATCTATAAAGTGGAGGCATTGCTTAACCAAATATAACTAAAATTAGGACATTTCATAATTGGCAATCAATACACAAAAGAAAATTAAACTAAACTCTTAAAGTGGGTTCTGTCTACTAGCAATTTTATGAAAAATTTATTGGCACCAAATATATAGCTTAAGTCACTCACAATTCATAAATACTAGATTTATGTTCGTGTGAAACAGGATTAAGAGTGAAGTTGTCTGTGAAAAAGTTGGTGTACAGAGAGTAAAGGTGAGATGATATGGTCATGTAATAATAATGGAAAAAGAAATACTCCCAAGGAGAATGATGAGACACAAGAAACCAACCATTAAAGATATGGGTGGAGTAAATAACAGTAAGCGTGAAAGTGAGAGATATAGAAAGGAAGGTGGAGACATTTTACTTAACTGACCTGGCCACAGGCTGGAAACGATTGATGATGAGTTTTGTATTAAAGAGAAATAAAATTGTTCAAATGGTAACTTTTATAGATGCATTTGGTCTCTCTTAATAAACTATTTTACTTACTCAAAAAAAAGAAAATATTTTGTAGTCGTGAAAATTTTCGACCTCTAAAGTATGATGAATATTGAATTATGTGCCTCCAAAACCAAAAATGTGTGTCTTGCAATTATGTCTATGTTCATGAGGTTAACAGCTACAATTATGCGTATATTCCTTAAGTAAACAGCTACAATTATGTATGTATGTCTCCAAGGTAAACAGCTACAATTATATGTATGTTCCTGAGGTTAACAACTACAATTATGTGTATGTTCCTTAGGTAAGCAGCTAAAATTCTGTCTATTTTCCTGAGGTTAACAGCTACAATTATGTATGTATGTCCCCAAGGTAAACAGCTACAATTCTGTATATGTTCCTGAGGTTAACAACTACAATTATGTGTATGTTCCTTAGGTAAACAGCTAAAATTCTGTCTATGTTCATGAGGTTAACAGCTACAATTCTGTCTATGTCCCCAAGGTAAACAGCTAAAATTCTGTCGATGTCCCCAAGGTAGACAGCTAAAATTCTGTCTATGTTCCTGAGGTTAACAGTTACAATTATGTATGTATGTCTCCGAGGTAAACAGCTACAGTTATGTATATGTTCCTGAGGTTAACAGCTACAATTATGTATATGTCCCTTAGGTAAACAGCTAAAATTCTGTCTATGTTCATGAGGTTAACAGCTACAATTATGTATGTCTCCAAGGTAAACAGCTAAAATTCTGTCTATGTTCCTGAGGTTAACAGTTACAATTATGTATGTATGTCTCCGAGGTAAACAGCTACAGTTATGTATATGTTCCTGAGGTTAACAGCTACAATTATGTATATGTCCCTTAGGTAAACAGCTAAAATTCTGTCTATGTTCCTGAGGTTAACAATTACAATTATGTATGTATGTCTCCGAGGTAAACAGCTACAGTTATGTATATGTTCCTGAGGTTAACAGCTACAATTATGCGTATGTTCCTTAGGTAAACAGCTAAAATTCTGTCTATTTTCCTGAGGTTAACAGCTACAATTATGTATGTATGTCTCCAAGGTAAACAGCTACAATTCTGTATATGTTCCTGAGGTTAGCAGCTACAATTCTGTCTGGATGTACCCTAGGTAAACACCGTAAAAGCTTTGATGGATTTTGTTTGAACATGATATTTAGATGTTAAATAGTCAGACAGACCTTGGGACAATTTTTTTTTTGTTTTGACTTTGAACCTAAAATTAAGGGTAGTTTATTAATGACTGATTTTTGAAAACTAGGATTTTTAAAAAAAAGCTTGAATAAATGTAAGATGGTTATTTGGGGATTGTTTGCCATGAAAAATAACAGTATTCACTTTTGTTTCAATAATACATTTGTTAAAGGATAGTTAACTCAGTTTTAGTGAGGAATGCCAGGCCTCCACCGTTGTTCTGATTTCACGTTTAAACTGTAGGTCCTCCATTTCATCTCACAATCACCCTACCATTACACATTAGTGTAAGTGCGTATAACCCGAACGGGTAGTAAGAATAATAATAATAATAATAACTCAGTTTTAACATGTGAAATTTTTCGAAAATTAGTTTTTGTTTAAAATAGTTTTCTGGGGCAGTTTATTAAATTATAAACAAGAAAGAATGTTTGTTTTACTACATTCTACAATTACTAATTCTTGGAAATTATGTTGAAACTATAATAGACTATATGAAAAAGTATTGTACAAATTATTGTCTTATCATTCTTTTCCGCTTTTATCTCTCTTGAAACCTTCATTCCCTTGAACCTTTTTTATTGACTCTACTTTCAAATTATATCACCATTATGTTAAAAAAGTGTTATATAACAGGCCATCCTTAAATTATGTAAGAGTTTTACGGTGGATGGTTCAATAAGTATTTTCTTACAAGTGAAAGGGGGATTTCAGAACCCATCTTTCATAAGGTTTTTTTTTATCGATGTTTATGATGAAACAAAATCAATATTTAAAAATAATTATTAGAAAATTATTAAACATTTTCCTTTCATTCATTGACTAACCCCACTTTATTCACTAATTTTCATGGTTTTATAGAAATAATTGAAATACTTTATATTTTGCACAAAGCTAGATTTTTTAAGTTTTTTTAGCACTGTTTTACTATCTGTTTTGGGTTGAATACTTATGTATTAATTACACTAATTGTTTTAGGGATAAGGAACATTATATTTGTAGGAAGTCATCGACAGTCCAGTCTAACATGAGATGGACGCCTTGGACCATGCGGTCACTGAAGTGGGTCACAAAGTTAATTAATCACAATATATATGATAACAGATGGTATGCAAAATACATTTTTGCATAGGTAAAGTTTATTAATATAATAATTAAACTGTTGTCCATGGGTTTTGGAGCCGCTCTACTGTTGACTGTAAGATTGGTAATGAGTCTCTTGAATATCATCCCTATTATCAATATAGATTTTTGTCTTTGCTATCAATCTCACTATCTGGCATCCATTCAGCATTCTAACATCCTCTGTTCTCTTTGCCCCAAACACACCAAACAAAGAAATTATAATAATTATTATTATTTTTATCATAGAGATTTATATTTTATTACGATACTATTTTTGGTTTTAAGGAGCTTGTGTGGACCACCTATAGTAGTAAATTTACTTACACATTACAAGGAATTTTTGCGAGAAAAATATTTTTAGTACGGTTTTGAAAATCAAGACTATGGTCATCCACTCGGGATTAGTAGCAGAAAAGCCAACTGCTGAGTGATAAGCTCAAGGCTAATCCTCGAGGGCTACTTTACTATGTTTATATTCATGTGTATTCTTAAAAACTAACTTTTTTTTTTGCTTATGACGAACAATACACAAATATTAACTGAATTAACCAACTTTGGTGATATGCTATGGTTAGCAACCGAGATGAATTATGTTAAAAATAATTTGTTCTTAGCTGATTGATTCAGAATCATTCTTAGATAATGATAATCTTTGATGGAAGCTTCAAAAGGGGGTGGCATTTTCCTTCTTTAAGTAAATTAATTTCCAAGAATTCTTATATTCCTATAATAACCTTGCATTTAAATTTTAAAATTTAGGTACCACTTTTAAAAGATTAACATTTATTGTTTAGAAGAGTAGGTTAATTATCAACATTAGATTAAAAAAATGTATACATGCTACAGTTAGAACATATTATTTTACTAGTGTTATTTACTAAGAGAGTGCTAACTACAAACTTTATATTAAAAGAAAAAATAATTATGAAGCCATAGCTGTAATTGAAGGAAAAATGATAACACATTCTGAATAAATAAACAAAAATTTTCTATGGAACCATGACTCCAAGTTCAAAGTTGGCTGAACTATTACGATACAAGAAGATGTTTTTCAAAGAAATACTGTAACTGCTTTAAACTAGAGAGTTTATTTTATCTCAGTCCTTGGAGTCTATTAGTCCTTCACTTGGCAATACTTCCATTCTAATATTTATCATGCACGAGGCTGGCTTTAATGTTTGCAAGGTCTAAGGCCAGGGTCAACAAACTTTTAGATATAGCAGGCCGTATGGGTTTATATAAAAGAAAAATATGGTGGTCAGTTTGGTTTAAAATAAATCAAACAAAAAATTTCAACTTTATATATATCTTATGAGTACTATTATAATATAATTATTGTATTCCTAAAAATAGTATTTTATTAATTGCTAAAAATTGTACATCTTACAAAAGTTACTGAAATTATCGATATACCTTGACAATAGGAAAAATTAACATTAATTCTTAAGTAATAAGTTAAGGGTTTATTATTTTGAACAATAATATTTTTACTTATGTTATATAAACGTTTTAAATACTCTGTTTTGACTGGATGATACATTATTTCTACTAAAAAATATATATATTTTTTTTATCAGCAAAATGAATTCAACTATTAACTAAAAAAATTCATCTGCCTGCATAAACAAAACCTGTAAAATAGGATTCTGTTGAAATTATTTACATTTACAGAACTAAAGATGCTCATTTTGACCCCGAAGGATATATTAATTTTATTCATAACTATCATAGCTAATTTTTAATTAGCACATTTTTTTTAAATTCTAACTTGGTTTGTCAACTTTACCGATTGTGACTAAGATGATCTACTTTTTCTAAACTTTGTCATAGTTTTAACTACCAAGAACAATCACTAACAAATTAAAGAATAACTGAAACTAATCACTATTAAATTCATCAAAACTTCACCCCACTTTGGAACAACACAGGAACAAACTGGTGTAGTTGGTATTCCATCTATAGAGATGTAGCCTTCTTTGGCCTCCACGTGACCTCTTTGTGTGTGTGTCCTGGACTCAGTGTTAGCTTCCAAAATCCACAAAACAATGTGATCAATCACTAGGATTATGAACAAATTCAGTTTTCTTCTACAAAACTTGACTAATAATTACTACAGTACAAAACAGCACTAAAACATTTGAAATGCAGTGGTTTTAATATTGATTGAAATACTCAATGAAAATAGAAATACATCAATACCACTGAATATGTAACTTTCAATAAACCATGCCTCTTGTCGCGTTGGCAACATCTAACATGGTTTCATTTATTGTGCAATACCTTATCTAAAGCTATATTTATTGTATTAATTGTGTCGTGGTAATTTTGTTTACTGGTTGAGATAGTAGTTAATGTTTCAAACTAACAGATGGCATTGAAATCTAGAAACTGTCAATTTTGAACCGAATTGACAGTTTACGCTCTGCTGAACAATTTCTTCAAGTGACATGTGGCATATTTTCCTGAGCCGCATCAAATATAATCAGAAAGAATTAAATTGTGTTCATTAAAATTATTTTTAAGAATACTATTGGTTTGTAAATATGCAACTATTAAGGATGTATGGCCCAAAATTAATAATAAAATGATTTTATTTATTTATATATATATATATATATAAGTTTGGTGTATTAAATATAGATTAAATGTATATTTTAAACAGTGTTTACTAAAAGTTTGAAATTTTGGCATCTAATGCAACAATTTTCAGAAAAACCAAATGATGCAAAGATTTCATATTTGGAATGTTAGAAGTATTAAGGAAATTTAATAATTGAAATAAATATTATTTCAGTGAACTGTAAATTAATAGCGTAAAAAAATGCCGAATAAATGTGATATTCAATTAATTACTTTGTATACTTAAACAAGTGTAATAAATGGGGGAAATAAAACAATTAATGCTGACTTCTTTTAACTTTATAATGGTAATTCATTCACTTTAATATCCAATCTGAAACTCATGGAAACTAATATGAACTGAGGTGCTTCATATTTTCCCCCCAGATTTTGAAAATATATCTGATACGACCCCGCAATAGCCGAAACAGAACGACCTGGTCTGAGAAGAGCAGACAAATCATCCCTTCTTACTCCAAGTCATTAGCTGTCTGTCCTTGAAACCATAAATATGTCGCCAGTGGTTTTGGCATGTTTGTAAAGCTTATCAACCTGACCCATCACCATCTCTCTTTGGGGATTCTCACCTGGCTCCCCACCATTTTCAAGTCAGTGTAGCAAGTGCTACTATTGACGAAAGGATTTTTTTCAGTGTGGCTGAGAGTAATTGCATTTAATGTCTTTAGGGATGTGTGAAGGGAATTAATCGAAGAAAAAAATAATTTATTATTTAAAAAAATGACCCCACAAAAGTTTAAAGATGGCAGAAGATATGTAAAAGGCAGAAGTAATAAGCATTCCAAGGCAATGAAACACTTTTACGAAGAAATTCAGAAAGCCTGAACCGCTAATAATTTGGTGAAATGATTTCAAACCTGTATTATATTATTGAAATTAAATAATTAACTTTTTATGGAAATTCTTTTTATATCTGGAACTAAATCCGGAACCTCCAATTTAGCATGTCAATATCTATCTTGCCAAGAAAAACAAGAATTGCTGTCAACTACAGTTAAAGTATCCTCGTAACCCCCCTTCCCCCTCCCTCTTTTCCCCACTCTATCCGTGCTGAAATGCCTAAATTTGAAAGAGTGGTTAAATGTGTTTGCCAAATACATGATAATACATGTGACTAGAATACCTAAACATAACTCAATGTATTTAATTAGTGTATAATTTAAAGTTTGTTACGTATACTAACTATTATTTTACAATTACTTATATATTTATTTTATGTATTTTTACTTAAACTATACTAAATTAGCTTAATAAATAAACATTGTGATCTTGAATCTTTTTTCAATAGTTGGCACAATGCTTAGCTTGCTTCACAGTAACAGCATGACCTGGTGTGTAAAAAGTGAGCTCATTGGCCAATTACTTGTGGGCGAGCGGAAAGGAATGTGTTGCAACCTCCTAGACATTGGGCAAGGTCATTAGAGCCTCCCTAGCTTGCCTTGCGTTTTTCAAGTAATTAGCCCTGGTTTCCTATTGTGTTAAGTAGAGCCTTTTGGAGGAAGAATTACTTAAAACACAGTATTCTTGGAATATGAACCAATATTAGTTTTAAAATTAATAATTCATTACATGTATATTTATTAATAACTATACTAAATTAGCTTAATAAATAAACATTGTGATCTTGAATCTTTTTTCAATAGTTGGCACAATGCTTAGCTTGCTTCACAGTAACAGCATGACCTGGTGTGTAAAAAGTGAGCTCATTGGCCAATTACTTGTGGGCGAGCGGAAAGGAATGTGTTGCAACCTCCTAGACATTGGGCAAGGTCATTAGAGCCTCCCTAGCTTGCCTTGCGTTTTTCAAGTAATTAGCCCTGGTTTCCTATTGTGTTAAGTAGAGCCTTTTGGAGGAAGAATTACTTAAAACACAGTATTCTTGGAATATGAACCAATATTAGTTTTAAAATTAATAATTCATTACATGTATATTTATTAACAATTCAAACATTAGTATTTACACAGTTCACACAGACAGTATTGAATTAAACAAAAAACTAGTCCAAATCATTATGGGTACACAGCGCAGGACTAGCATACCCAGAGAATACGCCACTGAACTACCACTTACTATCACAATATACTCAAGTGCTCTCAATAATTTTATTTGTTCTCCCTTCTGTTCGTTTCCTCTTTTAGGATGTTTGTATTGAAAATTTCACAATACCTCTTGAATAACTCCAATAGAACTAAGTCTGGTCTGGTCTGGTAGTTTTTACAAACCAAGTGAGTTCAATTAAAGCCCAGCACAAATGTCGGAAGTATAGAGGAACAAGTTTTGCAGGCGTAGTTTCGGTTTTCCTTGTAACTAGAACAATCCTTGTGCCAGTCCTTTAGCTTCATCATAACTATATCATCTGATAAGGTGTTCACCAATAGGTATTATTATTATTATTATTACGTACAAGCCCCTGATGCTTCAAAAATATTGAAGATGTTGAAGTGATGCTTGTACTAGAAAAGTTGAAAATTTAAGCAGTGTTTTTTGGCGTCAGGCATTACTCCTACAAACTGAAGATTCTATTTGACAAATACTTTACAGGTTTTATATACTTTATAGGGTTTATTATGACGTTTTCAGACTTTTCAAACTAAAAATACACCATTTCAAGTGAAAAATCTATACATCAAAAATTGTATTTTTCAACATGACTTTTAAAAGAATAGATATTTGTAAAATTATTCTTTAATGCTTTAATTCAATTTCCATCTAGCCAGTTTTTCCTCCAATTACTCTCTTAATTATCCTACAACACAAAGTTATTAGAAGAATCTTAACCAATGTTTGAATTCTTCGAGAATAATTGCCATTCTGAATGAAAACACATCAGCATTTATATCTTGTGTATAAAAAGAGTTTATATTTGCATTGCTCTTGAATAGTGGGGTTTGTATAGTTAAAAACAAATGTGTCATTGATCTTAAAAAAATAAATACAGAAATTCCTTTTTAAAATCTATCTGCCACATTAAATTGTCTAGACTTTCCAGCTTCATATCAATACTGGTCTTATAAATAATGGACATAGATGAAGAAAGCAAAACAAGAAGAAACATAATAGTTTTAAATATGATCGCTGCTAATTATAAAACAATACTCACTATTAATGACAAGTTTGCTTCAGACTGAGTAAATTTACCTTGACTATTTGAATGAATATGTTATATTTTGTAGTTATTATACTCAAGTACATAATTGTTTTTGTGTGCAGATATAATAGAATATTAAAAATAAAGTTTAAGATTTCAACTACCTATTTATTATTTAATAATAATAATAATAATAATAATAATAATATTTAGCACCGCGTCTTACTACCCGTTCGGGTTATATGCTTGAAGTACTAATTACTCTAAATGGATTAGGAATTGGGGAGGTTTAATTAGAGGAAGTGAACCCGCATTTGCGTGGAGGGAGAGTGGAAAACCATTTAGGAAAAACCACCCCCAGTTCACCCGACCAAGATTCGAACCTCGATCTCCCCGTCCTCAGCGGTCGAGCTCAACACAGCAAGCGCATTAGCCAACTACGCCACCGAGGTGGGTATTTATTATTTAAAACAATATTTATGTTATAAAGTTGGATCATGATCAAAATTAATGATAGCCAGTATAGATAGAAAATCATTATACAAAAACTTGGTCTGTAGCTGTGGCATGTTTCAATACACATTACCAATACTATAAGGATGAAACATTTTCATGAATCTTTCTGCAAGCCAGTTTCACAGTGAAAATATATATTTAAAAAAAAACCTAATATTTAATGTTTTATTACAAGCCAATTCTGAAATATATGTTATTTCCATAATTAGCAAGATTGAAAATTATGATCCACTGTAGTCATAAAACAAGTTGTTAAATTTCTACTAAGTAGCCTCACTTATCAAAATATATTTACTCACTAAACTTTTATTTTAATGAAGTTTAAATGAAAATAATTGATTGTTAATTTCAGAAACTTGAGGTCTGGGTTTTAAAGTTTGTATATACAGTTTTTGTTTGAAAAGCAAATATAGTATGGTTTTATCTTTTTAGGTTATTTAGCACTAAAACTATTTATTAGTGCCGCCTAAAATAAAATAAAATGTTCTATAAGTGGGTTCACTTCTACAAACACTATATGTAACAAAAAATAAAATTTTAGTATTAAATATATAATTGAAAATATAACTTTATTTTAGGACCAAAAAGTAACAATAATTGTACTTGCATAGTATAGTAACATTAACAGTAATTTGAAAGGTTTGAGAATCACAATGGGAATATGCAACCTAACAATATGAAGACACAAAATGCAGGTTTGATCAAACAAAATAAGGTTTTTGTACTGTTACACTTTGAGAAAATACACAATTCTATTTGTTAAACACATAATAGACAAAGCAATTTAACATCCTGACACAAAGAATTAATAATTAACAATAATGGATAATAAATGATTAGATCCAGCTGTGAATGATATTCTCAAGTAATGAGTAATAAACATGTAAGTACTTGCACATTACTGTCAAGTTATAATGTGCAGTGTAAAATGTGTCTAGCAACTTAGTATATTCCTTATTTTAGCAATAATGTGTAGAACCTCCTCATGGCAAATTTATTCTGACCTTGACTGTTAAAAGAATATATGCAGATACAGACCAGTGATGACACTCCAATTTTTCTAAATATTAGTGAAAGGTTGGAATAATATTAGAGATGCAGTGAAGTGAAGTGTAGTGTAGGTCTCTGTCGAAAGAGTAAGAAGAAGCAATGGTTTGACATTCAATGTTCAAAATTAATAGAGGAAAGGAGGGAAGAAAAATGATAATGGTTAGAAAGTCCTAGTGAATTGAATTTAAACACATTTATAATTGCAAAACGGGAGACCAGTGCCACAGTTGGAAACAAAAAGAGAGAGTATTTAAAGGGTAAAGTTTGCAAAATAAACCAAACAGCAAACATAATATCAGGGAACTTTATTTAGGTATTAACAGATATAGGAAAAGTTATCAGGCTATGATCAATTTAAAGATGAGAAAGGTAGTATGATGGCAAATACATGAGATGTTTTGAAGAGATAGAAAGACTTCTTGAATCAAATCTTGAATGTTCACGAAGGATCCAATTTAGTTGAGGCTAGCAAAATCAATACTGCTGAGTCACTAATCCCAGAGCCAAGTATTAGTGAAATCAAATAAGCTATTAAGAAGTTAAAAATCATCAGAGTTAATAAAGGGGGGAAAGATGAAATTTAAGTAATAGAAATTCATAAACTTTTATGTTCCATATGGAACCATGGGATATTATCACAAGAATGCAAGGAAAGTATATTAATATCCATTTTCAAAACGGGAGATAAAACTGAGTGTAATAACTATAGAGCTATCTCAACGCTACCAACATGTTACATCATTTTATCTAGCATAATTTTAATGAGATTGATGCAATATGCAGAGGAAATAATTGGGGACTATTAGTGTGGATTTCGACAAAATAGATCAACAATGGATCAGATTTTTAATATCCGACAAATATTAGAAAAAAAGTTGGAATTAAACATGACAGTGTATCAATTTAAAAAGGCTTATTATGATTCAGTTAAAAGAAAAAAATTATATGACATTTTAGATGAGTTTGGAATACCCAAAAGAATGGTCAAGCTAATTGATATATGTTTGAGAGATACACGTGGCAGGGTACGGATCGGATCTCACTTATCAGATGCCTTTGAAATACATAATGGGTTGAAACAAAGACTTGCTCTTTCCTCAATACTCTTTAGTATAGCCTTGAAGTGTGCTACTAGGGTAATGCAAGAGAGTAGGGAAGAGTTGACATTAAAACATTGAACACTACACACAAGCTACGCTCGGGCTAGCGTATCTATTTTTACCATGTCCAAGATACACTCGAGTCCTCTTTTAAATGTCTACATACGCAATGGCCCGAAATACGTTCAGGTATAGTGTTCTGCAAATGTTTTCTAAGACTCCCTCTCCCTTTGTTCCCGCGATTCGAGAGCACATGGCGCTTCTACAGGATATATATAATGGTTGGAGAGCCTGATATGGACACACATACGCTCTGATGTTAAGGTGAGAAGCTTGATTATTGGACAGACTTGTTAAATTATTCTAAATTCCTTTTGGTACAAAATCTTTATCTTTCAAAATTATTGTTCTGGACTTGTATATTTTTAACGTGACTTCATGACGGCCAAATGTTATTCTTTGCCCTTAAGGTATGATACATTATGGGCGACTAGCCCAAAAAACTTTGCTTGTCACATAGTATTTAGTGGAAGACATTGTGGGATTGTGGTCATAAACTTTAAATTTAATAAATCCATCTCACGAATATGTTTTGAGATCTGATCATCGCCATCTTGGGGGCAGCTATGAAATTCATAGGATTATCTTTGTTATCGTTAGATGCCTTGTATTAAATGTTACTAAAAGGTGGGGCTGCAAGTCGGTAAGTGCCATTCTTATGTAGGCATAAATGTTTGGCTCTAAATATTAAAATCCACATGTTTAGAGATCCTATCAAATTGTTGGGCAAATTAGGGTTGTCAGTATCAGCGACTTTGGATCCATTACGCTTTTCCAATTTGTCATTGGCGCTTGGGTTTGTTTTGAGGTTCTTGATTTCTATTTATGATAGGTCAAATTAATATTATCATGAAGGTCAATTGTTGTTGTAAAATCACTACATATTATGAGAAATAATTTTGAGCATTTGGGGAAGCGGGCCACTTATTGCAAATGTTGTTTACATGCCTCTCTGGTGTTAGTGGTTCCCTAAGCTTCATTCGGCCTTTGGGCTGTACTGTACCCATTGCTTGGGTTTTGGGTTACTTTCTTGTTTAGCGCCTAACGCGTAAATGTCTCACTCATTGAGTTGTACTTTGTTATTTTTTGTTAAATAAAATATAACTCTCTTGTTACTACCTCTGCAAATTATTTATATGTAATGGAGGAAGGGGTGAGTAACACAAGATGCTTAGGAAGATATTAAGTCAAAAAAATGGATGAAGATAGTGAGGAGTGGAGGAGACTACATAATGATGAGCTACATACCTTGTACTTATCACCAGACATTCTTAGGGTAATAACATCTCACAAGATACGGTGGGCAGGTCATGCAGCATGAATAGGAGTATCTAGAACCGTGTTCAAGGTATTTAATGGCAAACCCAATGGGAAAAGATCACTGGGAAAACCCAGACGGGAGGATAACATTTGGATAGACATGAGAAAGGTAGGGTGTAATGAGGTAGACTGGATAGAATTAGCTCAAGAGAAGAGATAGGTGGCATACATTTGTGAGTGCAGTAATTAACTTTTGAGATCCTAAAGCCATAGAGTAAGTAAGTGAAAGGGTGGTGGTGGGGGGGGGGGGAAATATGTAAGAAACAAGATAAACTGCATAATTCCTCCTTTTGCTGATATACGAAGAACTTTAATCACTTTAACATTGAGTGATGCAAAATGGCCACCTATTTGATAGCCAAGTGAATTTGAGTAGTGTTATAATGTGTACTATACAATTAAATTTTATGTTGGTGATAAGAGTGAATCAACAATGTCGGTTCAACTCAACAGTTGAAATAGCTGCAAAACCAATATCAACCTCAGGTTCAATTAACTCTAAAGTCTTACTTTTTTTTACAAGCCAATGTGAAACCTATACATTGTTATATGTTCCTATTAGTAGGTTCATTTTCACTGCATGAGTCACTAACATTCCTCGAAACTTTAATTATCAATTAAGGAATAGCGAGGCAAAATATGAAGAATATCATTTACATTTTAAACTCACAATTTGATGCACATTCAACCCTACATCCTACCACTTTTGAAATTGGAGTGCTACACTCCTAGCTAGAATGAGGCAATTAATCCTATACTACGGCATTATGTTGCAGAACAATAAACTTTATAAGTTATAGTTAACGGATGAAAGCATTTTAATATGTTTCACTGAAAAACTCGTCTAGATGATTAAAATCTATGCTAAGAACAATTATAGCATTTTAATTTAGTCAATGGGCCACAATTAATGGCATGGCGGACCACTAAAAATTAGATTTTCAGAACAACATTTAATAACGCATCCTAAAGCTGGTGAGTAAATATTAGTGACACAAAAAATATTCATAATAATGATAATGAAATATATTGTTTGTGATCTTGTAATTTAAAAACAAAGCTATTGAATTTGATGCCCCAGTAAAAACAATAATTAATGTATGTGCTTTGCTTGAGGAGCAACATATGAATTGATGAAAATATGCTACTAGTAGACACATACATAAAATATTGTAATTAATTGTACAATTGTATCAATCTTGCTGGACACACTCGGCCATATACATTTCTATTCAAAAACCAAAATTGGATGACTTATAAGAAAATCAAATTATATTAACATAATATGCAAGCCAACTCTTAAATTATACTAAAATAAAAGCACTTGCTTTATACAGATTTGCTTCAGCAGGATTTACCATAATTGCCATATTTCCCACAACCCCAAAAATCAAGCTTTTATAGTACCCAAGTAAACTTAAAACTCATTCCCTAGAAAAAGGGGCATTGAAATGAATTTACCATACTTCCAATATAAGAATATTTTAGTTTTAATTCAAAAGGGTTTACTCAGCAAATTCTATTTACACTTGTTGGCAGTGTTTTAGTTAGTTATAGCTCTTTATTTTTACTTCAAGATTTACAAAATGGCCAAATATGTCAAACAAGAACAAAGACAAAGCTATGAAACATTTTAAAATCACAGTTATTGGAAAATAACAAATAGGAGAACTGCAGGGTAGTCTAATAAAATAATACTAAGAGAAAAACAAATAAAGACATTTTAAAATGTAAACATTTTCTTCCACGTCAAAGTGATCTCATTTTATAGGTGCAGTTTTTATCAAGGGGTGGGGGATTAGGTTCTGTTACTGGGTTATGCTATTTGGTATGTAAATTGAACATTCTCCTAGAGAACTATCTTTTTTTAGCATTATGTCTTACTAGTTCAGGTTAGACACTTATGTACTAGTTATTCTAATAGTTTCAGGGATCAGTAAGGTTATATTTAGAGAAAGTGTACCCACATCTGCATGGAAAGTAAGTGGGGGAAAACTATTTTTTTAAAGCGTCAGTACACCCGACTGAGATTCAATCCCAATCTCCACGGGATCGGCAGTCTAGTCTAATGCAAAAGTAGCACCTTAGACCATGCAACCACCGAAGCGGATATCACCTAATTCATTTATTAATAGTAGTGGACTGTGTCATAAAGATTATTTATTGTTACTATAATATTATGTAGATTGTAATTGGTTTTTAATGTTTACACGTTGTTTACTCTCTACAATCCTTGGTAGAATAAAATGTTTTATATATAAAACAAAAGCCTATTAATGTGGTTTGGTTTATTGAAGTATGGTCAACACTCTTTTAAGTGTATACTCACTATTCTTGTGTGAATGTTCTTGCCATACAGTAAAATAAAGTCATAGTCGGGACATGCTGTGTATGTGATAAATCCACTAATTATTAGTAAAATACTTGGGAGAACCTGATAAAATCTCGTGACAGTCAAAAACATCATGGCCGCACTAAGATCTGTTCATTTCTTGACTTGTGTTCTTTAACAAACACTTCATTGTGTTGTTTTTGTTTGTGCCACACACAAGTTTAGTAATTATTTGTTTACCTTTTTTTAATAAAAAAAAAGTTATGAGCAAAAAATATATATGTATATCACCCCTCTGTCCTTTAATACATTTATTTTAAACAAAACATGAATATATTTTTACTCTAAACATTAATTTATTTATTTTATTTACAATGGTTCTATAAATGTGCACATTATATATTTTAATTCAATGTATTTGTGGGGTTGTAATTGTTGTTATATAGGCATCATGTTTAGTCAGTGATGGCATTAGTTAAAATCCACATGACAAAATTCTGCAACTTGTGGTGTATCAACAAATTCTTAACCACAAGCGTTCTAAACAAAATATGTCAGCACTTAATGGTGTACGCTTTAGTTAGAGAAACCCAACATAACATTATTTGCATAATTA
Organism: Timema shepardi; assembly: GCA_902151425.1. Lineage (NCBI taxonomy): Eukaryota > Metazoa > Arthropoda > Insecta > Phasmatodea > Timematidae > Timema > Timema shepardi. Next base: position 72,654 of record CABFVX010002209.1, on the reverse strand, counting down.
ATTACCACATTTTTATGTTTTTGTGCAGATATAATCAAGTTACCTAGTTAAAAACTATATTACTTAATTCTATGATATTTTTATAACATTGCTTTTATTTTCTATTGTGACAACAATTAAATTTACACTATTCTCTCTATAATCTGTGCCATATTAAGGGATTGCCTCTTTCACAAATGAATGTATGCTGGTAGCAAGCAAGAAGAAACCAAGTCAGAGTTAAATTTTCACCAAATAATACATTTAGTTTAGAAATAGGTATAAGTATACACATCAAATATATATCAATGGTGAGCTTTATTTATGTTCATTTTTAAGCTGATTAACACTAGACTTAAAACCAATATTTAAGATTAAATAAGTTATGTAAATAAAATTTCAAAAAAGCTTAATTCATGTGGTGGAGTATAATTTTAATCTGGACAAGAACTCTTATTTGACAGTTATATTTAGAGCAAGGTGAATGCTGTTGGAATGAAATACCAAAGAAATGTATGTGGAAAAACTTGTATGGACAGAGTAGGTAATGAATGGGTGCTGAAGGAGTGCGGTTTGAAAGGGAATCCAATAGGTCAATGTGAAAGATGTGTCTTACTTTGTTTTGGACATGTTGAGAGGATGAGTATGAATTTAGTGACAAAGCAAATATATTAAGGTAGTTTGTGTGGCTCAAAAGGAAGGGGCAGGCCATGTAAGACGTGATTAAATTTTGTGTAGGAATGTGTGAAAAATAGACATATTAAAAGTTTTAAGAATAAAAGAGCATGTATGACTTGATGTATGGATTTTGTTTAAATGTAGGGAGTATGCAAGGTTAGGGAAGTGTGGATAAAGTTAGTCAGATGAATTAAGTATGGAGTAGTAGTATTTTGAGCTATACACACAGTTTATTACCTACCCACTTAGGGAAAGATGTAATTAGGTGTGTATGTATTTAAATCAGACTTAATAAAACAGTTCTTTCTTCAAACACAAATGCTTGTTAAGTCTATTTATTCAACTCTGTTATAATTTCAGCACCAGGCTACCCAAGTTACTCAAAATGAATCGTCATTTAACTATTTTAGCTGAAAATACTATGTATACATGTATCAATCAACTAGTGCTGTTCCAATATTAGTTATTTTCAGCTACCAATATGAAGATTTTTTTTTTGTGATCTTGAAAATTTGTGGTTTAGTTTATAAAATGTAATATTTTGATATTTTAAAAACCACCCAACATGATACACGATGAGAATAATTCTTCTTCAAATGAAATAATGCTCAAGGAATTATAGCATTTCAATTTTTACTTCCTACCTAGACAAAGTGTTATAAAGAAAACTTTCTGGGGCCCATCACTTTCCTGAAGTCGTTTAAGCCCCAAATATATTGAAAACAATACTAAGAGAGAAATGGTTGCACCAAGGCCTTGTTTCAGAAAATTGAGTACAATTATTTAGAGAAGCCAGGCTGGAGGTCAAGGCACCTCAGGGAAAAGGAATAGGCCTAATTTATTCACCCTTCGGTGAGTTCAGTAGCTGTAAAGCTGTGCACAATAAAATGTACCTTCTCTCCTTACAAGAGTATCTTGAGGGATGAATGGAAGAAATTTAACAATGAAAATTTGTCCTAATGCATAATTGTTTATTGTAAAAATAAATTGCTCAATATAAATATATAGGTTTAGTGTAAAATTGTTTTTTGCAAGTTCCTTTTTTCAAATAGGATACTAAAATGTAAGTTATATAATATGTTACCCAATCCCTTGCGATGATATACTAATAAGATAGAGAAGTGCTTTAAGAACTTTCAAAAAGTGTTAAGACTAAGTCGTATCTATTTACAAAGAAACATTATTCACAATGGCATGTAAAGCTTCAGCTCAATCATGATGTGCTTGTGTTTAATTGGATGTATAGTGTTTGTTATATCACAAAGTGTTTTTTAATTCACTTTCTCCACGTTTATTTTTTCTTATCAACTCCTAACAATATTTTTCATTTCATTTTATTCAATCACGTATTATTTTAGATGTATAAACAATGTACTGTATCTTTTAGTATCCGCTATACAGTTTGGCATTAGAATGTATTCACAACTCATTCTTGCTTAGTTTTAGGATAAACACAGTTACATTGTAATAATATATATTTAGTAGAGATGGAAGGCCCAAATACTTGATATCTCAAATCCTTAGTATTCTAGAAATTCAAGATTCATAAAAATCTCAAAAAAGTATCTCGAATACAACATTGACTGACTTAATATAACAATTTTAAGTAATTGGTAAAAGTAATTACCAATACTTTTTTGTAGGACAAATGGATTGATATATTTAAGTGTTTTCTTTGTTTTTTGTAAAGTAATAGACATGACAAAGAAAATAGCATTTGTTAATTTCAATATTTTCATTTAAATGGAAAATTATGTATTTTTTAAGATTCAAGGAATGAAATTTGGATTCGAGATTCGAAAGAAACTGAAGGTTCTGATTCGATTAATATAAGATTGAACCCATTTCTAATTTTTTGGAATTTTAACAATATATCAAATCATTAAAATAAATCCCTGCCAATAAAAAAGCATTAATTCATGTAGAAACAGTTGACTTACACCATTTTGCATGCTTTCAAGATTCAAATTTGAAAAACCATTATTAATGAATAAATTGTTTTGAAAAAAATAAGGAAATTTTCAATTTTATTAATAAATAGGCTACATATTTCATACCGGTATTTAGTCTTAAAACTTTCCTTTAAAGTTTAATTATAATTTCACTCTCCATGCTGCCATATTTAACACTTTACCAAACAAAGTAGAGGACAATACAAGACACTTCTAACACTGCCGACAATTAAAACTGGTGGCAAGTTGATTAGGGCGGCCCTAGACGTGCTTACTGAAAAACTGGCACCAATTTCAAATTAGCCAGCATGTTTATATGACGTTTATTTTGTAAATAAAATATCTAAATCACTAAGATGATTAGAAAAAAAATCAATTTTACAATTAAGACAAAAATATATACATAAAATCATATGTATGTGTGTTTTGTAGTACATATTTAACCAAAGTATGATTTTTATAGCCGATCAAAATATTTACATATATTGTAATCTCTTCAATTGGCGTCCAACTGTGGAACCCGAAAATACGAACCTTAACAATAGGTTTTATTATCATCTATTTTAGAGACTTTGAATGTTTAATATTTTCAAAATAACTACACTTAAAAACTCTATTCTTTCACCAAAGGTTTCCAAATGTGGTGTAGAGTAACCACCAATTTTCAATTATATTTCTAGCATATTTTCACACATTACGTCATGGTCAGACAATTTTTTTTTTTTTGCGCTCTAGCTAAAGTTACTAACCAAATAATACAATTTGTTCAGCTAAAAGCTGTGCAAAGTTGACGATCCTCTACTAGAAATAAACTCTATCTCATATCATGGTTAGTCAGATATTCTTTTAGTTTAGTGAACATACTAAAGTGGCTAGGAATGGGATTGGTTCAAAAAACCTAGCATATCAACTAAATTTATTTTATTTAGCATATGAACGAGTTTGGCTAGTCCAATATGTTGTTAAATGATGTAAAATTATTTTTACAAACACAAAAGTTATACATAATAATTGTGGATAGTCTTAAAACACACAAGTAAATGAAATGAATATATGACAGTCAACACCTAAATATTTTGTTTGAAATTTGGAGAGAAACAACTGTGTTTGTAGAGTAAAGACATAATATTTTCTAGTTGGTGGTAGTTATGAGATTATGTAGTCCTACAATAATTAAAAGTGGTTGATATTTACACTTTTCTTAATCACATGTATTGTTTATTTTAATTAATGATACAAAACAATCATAATAAATAAAAAAATACACATTTTAACTGTAGTAAATGATTATGAAAAGATGACGAGATTACTCATAATGGCTATCAATGAACTATACTACCATAACTATAATACTTTGTACTGTCGAAAGTGAAATAGAATGAGAGGTTTTTTTTATTTCATATTTTTTACATCCAAATATAACACATACTTCCCCAGACATATTAAATATTTTATCTTGTAGTATAATCAACTAGCACTATGAAAATTTTTATCTTTTAGTATAATCAACTAGCACTATGAAAAATTTCAAAATGTACTAAATAGCCTATTTTTCAAACAGCAAGTTTCGCTTGATCAGGCCATGCCACCAGGAGTGCTCTATGGTATATTCCATTCACCGTAGGAATTGACTTCTGAAAGGCCTTTTACCCTACCATAAATCTACTATATAGTAGGATATTGGTAGGAAATCTACCAGAAATCTATTATATAGTAGGATATTGGTAAGAAAAAAGACCTTTCAGAGGTAAACTCCTCCCGTGAATGAAGTATAGTCAACGTGTCATGTACAAATTGTCAAGTGTTACATATTATCCTCTACTGAATTTGAATATACTCAGTCCTTAAATGTCCTAACAAGATATTTATAAATGTTTATTATTCAAATAATTTATTTGATAAAAATTTTATTACTAATTTAATAAGCAATTTAGTTAACAACCCATTCCCTGGCGCAGGCGTTGAACAGCGTCTTTGTTTACCTGAACGTTCCCTAGCTCGGGCGCAAATAAATATTTCATTGCAATAAGTTATTGTAATGCCATCTATCAATGAACTACTGTACTCTTAAGACAATCTGAACATATAAATAAATGAGAAAATAAGTGAGTAGCAAAAATGTGCCAGTTAAAAGAAAATTGACTGCCGGGTCTGCATAGATCGCTGTGTTAAACACATGTAAGGGAATGGGTTAAAGTTTATTAATACTAGCACATCCCAACAACGCAGTTCCCAAAAACACATTTTTGTTTTTCGTAACAGTTCTGTACAATAAACACTGTAAAAATATATTAGAATTGTATATATTTTAAAATCCAATAAAATGAATCATGATTGACATAGCTACAACTTGGTTAAACTTGGTTTTATTAAATAAATTTGTACATTGTGTTGAATTTTTCAAAAGTTTGATTGATTTTTTAACATAAATATTTGCTAAAAATGTTTTCAAATATTTAAAGAATAAATGCTTAAAGCAAATGCTTTGATGACAAGCTTGAACAACACTGATTGTTTAGTTTTTATTAAGTAATTATTTTTTTAAATTACAAAATAGTTTTTTTATATAAGATTGTTTAATAAATAATTAATGAAAGCTAATAAAAACTAGAAATGCACCACCAATTGAAAAATAAAAAAATATTATGTGTCACACCAAAACATTAAAAGTTTATAAACAAATAGCTTCTTTATTGCTACCACTGGTCCAAACATTTACAACAAATTTGTTTACAAACTTGGAAATATTGGAGCCATAGTGAGGTTGTGTGAAAAAACAAACAGCTATCTACTGGCCTGGCAAAATTCTCATTCCACATCCTCTTCTGCCATCATCGATACATTCACAGAGTTTTGGGCTACAATTCTCTAAAAAAAAGTAAGAACACATTTATTAAGTTATCTATTATACAAGCAACAAAAGTAAAATACAAAGTAGCCCAATTTATTAGTAATGCAGGAAAGGACCTATATTCCAACAAGTATTCCACTTGTAAAATGCAGTACAGGTCAGTTGTCAGATATCACCCTCTAAACGAGTGGTTCTCAATTACTTCTCGCCAAGGACTACAGTTATTTAATTTTTTCATGGAACAGGCCAGAGGGTTTCAAAACTTAATTTGGTAGAGTTGTATATACTCAAAACCAAAACTAAAACCACATGTATATAGGTTACACTCAAACCGGTCCTGTTATACTGATTCACAAGTGTGATATGTGAGCGCAACTTTGTCTTATATATATCAGTTTAATTATTTACTACGAGCCAAAGTGACATCCTTGGTGGCTCGATTATTGAGAATTACTGATATAGAAACAAGTAGACTATTTTCACATTTGAAACTTACAATACTTTTGAAGGTTGGTTTAAATTAACTACTCTTAAATAATAATAATTTAAATAATTGTGTAGTATTAAGTAATATTACTTTTAAGTCCGGTTTAGACTAGCAGTGTACAAGTATTAAATAGGTTGATAAATTAACACTGTACATTACTAATAAATAATAAATAAAGGACACAGAAGAGCAAGGTGAATGTGGATGGAATAAGATAACTAAGAAATGTATGTGGAAGAACTCGTATGAACAGAGTCAGTAATTAATGTGTGCTGAAGGAGTGCAGTTTGAAAGGGAATCCAATTTGTCAATGTGAAATAAGTGTCTTACATTGGTTTGGGCAAGTCAAGAATATAAGTGTGGATCGAGTAATGAAACAAATATATGAAAGTAGAGTGCGCAGAGCAAAAGGAAGGGGTAGGCCATGTAAGACCGGGTATGAAATTTCAAGTCTTGTAATGATATTGGTCTAATTAACTCTAAATTATGTAAAAAGTCATGGATGAAGGTAATTTTTATTTAAAGTAATATAAGTAGAGTATCCTTTTAAGATTCATCCATGAAGAAACACGCGCTTCTCAGAAATAATGGGAAAAGAATTTCACCACTAAAATATATTTTTTATACCATCTTTCTTGTTAAAAGGAACAACTTCGCAGTAGGGCCTATTTGGTAATGACGCCAATCCCCTATACCAATAATAAGCTAGCCTTCACAACATCTGTCGCCAGGACTCTTTCTATTAGTTAGATTTTACACTGTTGATGAGGGGAGAAAAAGGCAAGGGGTATGTCATATATAAACCGTTGTGAATATGTTTAAGGCATCTCCGGGATCCAAACATCTACACCGGGATCCATCCCACCCACGCACAAGTCAGTCAGAGCCACACACTGGCAGTCAGTCTAACACAGTATAAAATAACTTACATTAATATTACAAGTGTGCAGTGATATAAAACATTTAATTGGAATAGGTATAAGTAATTAATATGTGTCCTTTAAATAAACCGTGTGTGAATAAACAGCCATCAATATTTCTCTTTCTTCAATTTTATTAATATACCGATTTAATTAGTGCTCAAACACGGAGCTATAGACAGCTGGTTAAACGGTATCTTTTCCGTACAGTGATGATAGGCGCTCGATCACGGAGCTATAGACAACCTAAACATCATCACAGCATTATTATATCAGAGAATTAATCCGTAGTGTTTCAATCAATGCCCAAAGCGGGGTGATTGATTCCATAGTGATACAATTGACGCCCAAAGCGCGGCTCCATTAATTCAATAGTGTTACAGTCTTAATATTTATGGTTGCAACTATTTTATATTCCCGATTATGAAAAATAAGAACAATTTTTTTTTTAAATTGTGTATTTTAGCGCTTATGTTTTTGTGTAGTGCAGCCTTTATACACTGAAGTTCCACTTGTCAATCGCAGCTGTTTGGTCAAACTCTGACAGGGAGGGTCCATTTACAGAAATTATAGGCAAATCATTCAGTGTCTCAGTCTTGAGATAGTTCCTGTAAACCATCTTAAATCTGTTAGGGCAACTGAAGCCTCTTTCACATTAATATGTACTCACTGGTAGAACAACACAAAATGTGACAATTTGGAGCAACTTGGGGAATCTTGCTGGACACTTTTCACTATAAATCTTCTCCAGAATCCGATTCAAAGTCGGTGAAGAAAATAAAAGTTTGTATTCTGCCCACTCTGCTAACAGAGGATACACTTTTTCACTGAATAAGCTTGGGTTCAAGTTCGAGTTCAGAGCTTCTTTATTTCTTCTACCCCAAATTGAAGAATTTTTTTCTTTGTGAGGCCAACCCAAGGTGTCAAAAACTTATGTACTCACATCTGTTGATATAGATTGCAATCTTGGTTTGAAAGTGCACTCTTTCCAAGGCACTTACACACTCTGGTTTGAGAAACAAGAATCTAAGCTTATATAGTTTGAATGTGTTTGAAACCCATTTTTAAAACAAAATTTTAGTCAGACTCAAATGTTTGGTCGGCAATGGCGACCTGGCGAACGGAAATTTTGCGCCTTGATGTAAGATATGGCTAAATGTTGTAAACAAATGTGTAAAAAAGAGAAGCATTAAGAGTTTTAAGAATAAAAGAGCATGTGTGACTCAGTGTATGAATGTTGTTGGAACGAAGCGAGTATACAAGGATAGGAAAGTGTGGAGAGAGTTAGTGAGGATTGATTACGTAGAGAGTTTTTTTTTAGCTATATACACGGTTTCTTACCTACCCTTACGGGAACGTCGTTATTAGGTAGGTAGGTATGTCTGTACAAAATGAAGTTGGGGATATAAACTTTAAAAATAGCTCATCTGTATGTGTGTACAACTAGAGCTTAAGAAAACTCCATGGCGTCAGCTCGCAAGCAAGCTATATCAACCGAGCGGCCACCACATGTTGGCAAAGATAGTGCCAACATTTGTGCATATGGGGTGTCAAGTGGTCAGAACAAAAAAAATCTCAACCGTTAATCTCAGTTTTCTTTACCAGAGCCAACTAGAGCTTATATAATTATAGATGAATTATCAAGAAAATTGCCTCAGCTACCTTTCTAAAGCCATAAGAGTACTTTTTTTTTGCATAGGTAGGGTTATAATGATTATTGATTACACTACAACACACATTGTGGAGATCTATTCAAGTGTATGAAATTATATGGCCTACTTGATTGTATGTCTCTGTAAGAAAAATATATTTTCATGTTTGGTATCAAAGGGAAGTTTTTGAAAGACACTTTATTCTATATATGATGATGATCAATATGGATGATATGATCTCTATAGTTAGATTAGAATCCAAATAAATCTCATCTCACCTGTCCCAGAGCTGGTAGACGCTGGAGTAAAAGATGGAACACTTGCGGTGGAAGTGTTTGTTGAAGGACCTGAAGAAGTTGATTGGGCTGACCACACACTGCTACAGCGTTGCCGAGGTGCTCAACACCTTCTTCAATATCACCTCGGGCCAATAGCTCTTCCCCCAATTGAACCTGTAATAATATCTCCGTGACATCAACAAGAAGAAAGATAACAAAGTAAATTATAAATATTAATTACTAACCATGAGCTTGTTACCCCCCCATCAACAACTGCCATACCTAATCACCCAGAGACTAGGCCACCAATGAGAGATGTACCGTGACCAAGCATGACCATCGCAAGAGACACTGGGTATAGCAGTACAACATTGTATAAATAAGACAATAGTACTTTTTTTTTAATAATGGAATATTAACTCTACACAAAAAGAATGTGTAAGGACTTGAGTGAAAAGGGTCCTAATGTACTGTGTCTATTAACTTTTGTAAGGACAGTAAACCTACCATTCCCTTGGAACGGAATAGGACCAAGGATCATAATGGTGTGTTCGTGAATATGATATTCTAGTACAAGATACTTAGTAATCCAATCATTTAATTACTGGTGGGGAAAAAAGAATCTTAAAATTGTTATGTTAATATTCTTGATATGTTGATTTTTAATAATAATGTATTCTAATCATGTTAAATTTTAAAGGAAAACATGTTTCTTCCATTAGAAAAAAATCATACTTTAAATTAATTAATTCATTCTTATTATAATATTGAAAATATTATTAAATAGTTTTGTTAAAGGTGTGTAATTATAAGCTACAAATAGTGATTCAATGATCATTACATTTCACGAGTTATAAGGAGTCAAAGTTCCTCTTGGCTATTCCATTCTGATAGCTTCTCGCTGACTTGTTTACTGTGGCACCCTGCTGCCAGCATAATATAAAATCATCTCCCAACCCCGGGCTTGTTGATTCTATTTTACTACATATTAGTCACATATAATCATTATTATAAGTAATTTATAGTAATTAATTAAAACAAGCATCAGTGGACACACAGGGTTAATGTCACGTTCTTTTGGTTTGGTTATTAGAAAAGGTGAAGTAAGGATTTTAATTCTGGCCAGGGGTAGTTTATCCTAATATCCCTCCAAGTAAATAAGGGTACATTTCCTCTAAATTTTTACCTACGCCATTGGTGTAGTTAACTGTATATAGTCCAGGCTGGTAGTAATACACAGTGAAAAACTTAAAAACTAGAATTTGAACGCTTTTAAGTTATCAAAGGGTCGCGACGGCCGCAGAGAGAAAAGCTGTGGTCATAAACTACAAAATGTTGGAAATCGTTGTAATTAAGTAAGTTAAATTATTTAATCTAAAATACTCGATTTGAACAATATCTGCAAATATAAATAAATATAATTAAGCTCAATTGGATATTTAGCTCAGATGCACGTAAACTGAAATAAATAATGATTCAGGTTATTTCCTTATGCAGTGAAAAAGCCTTATAACCTTAAAAATCCAGTATGAACAAATAACTAAATAAATTTAAAAATAAAGTTGCCTTAAAGCTCAGGTTAAAACTTAATTATCACCCCAGATTTAAAAAAAATTCTGGAGTCTCTTGCACCCCCCACCAACCCTGTTTGAGACATTGCCCTTCTAGTACTCTACTTTGCTACTTGGGAATTTTTCTAATATTGAAATGCTTAGAGTTAGGAAAAACACTGGTTCACCCCCCAAAATATATTTCGTGCAACACCTCTGAGTAACAGTAGTCTGTTCTCAGACTATTGTAACTGATTTCACTCAAACAACTCACACTGATAGTTTTATTTTCTGTTTCTATTTGGGCTTCTTGCATTATCGGTTGTAAAGGAGGTTTCATTAGTTACGTTTAACTTCATACTTTTAACTCAATTCCAAACCATTCGATAGTTTTCATCAGCATAGGGGGCCTACTGTTTTTGACAAACACCTTTTTAATCAACCTGTAAATTGCTTCTGGGAAACAACTGATAATAAGGGAAAGGAAAATGACAACAGAAAAGGTTAATATTAATAGTATTGGATTAAGATGTGGCTTGTGAGAAGATTTGCAGCCTATGATTGTACGAACATCGACTATCCGACCTGCACATGCATATTATGAAAGGACAAACTAGGCCCAACATGTCCGCTGCATACCATCAACAAACAAATGAAATACTAATGTTTCACAAAATGATTGGCTAGCTAGAACCCTTGGTACCCCTCACTTAGCGCTCATGAACGTTAAAGTTTTCCCCTGCACAACAAACTCTTAAGTAAGCCTAATCATTAAATTAACTGCATGGTGATTGTTTCAGTTTAAAAGCAGGATACAATTTAAGTTACTTGAACAAGAAGTGAAGGTTAAGTTTATCATAATACCAACAATAATGTGAAGTGGATCTCTTACGGATCACTGCACACCTTACAGATACAGAGTTTATGGAGTATTCAAGCCTTTTATTTGTTGACATTTATGGCAGGTTAGGTTGAAACAGGCAACATCAGTATGTCCATATTTTTGTTCTGTTGTCTTAATAATGTTAAATAACAAGGAAATATATGTTTAACCCATTCGAACAATGTAGGCCTATACTATGGAAATAGTGGAATCCAACTTGGCCATTTTTTCCTCTGTCAAATTATGAGAACTTTAATGTTTTCTAGCACCTATAAACACAAGATTCTAAAGTTTCCAATTATAGCAAAACAAACAAGATGAACAAATTCCAAATCATTACTGGTAAAAAAATCTTTTAATCCCTATGCAACTGAGATATTTAGCGATCTGCTCAGGCGGAGTGAAATTGAGATGTGTTTCAGTTTTTCATTGGAACCCACCTCGGTGGTGTAGTTGGCTAACGCGCTAGTCGTGTTGAGCTCGACTGCTGAGGACGAGGAGATTGAGGTTCGAATCTCGATCGGGTGAACTGTTTTTTTCTTTTCTTAAATGGTTTTCCACTCTCCCTCCACGCAAATGCGGGTTCACTTCCTCTTATTCAACCTCCCAAATTCCTAACCCATTAGTGTAATTAGTACTTAAAAGAGTATAACCCGAACAGGTAGTAAGACGCGGTGATAAATAATAATGATAATAATAATAATAATAAAGGTTTCATTGGAAGAGGTTCGAAGTTTTTTTTAAAATAAAATAGTAAAGCAATAGAGCCTAGTTAATCATTTACTAAATTTAGGTCTCCTATTGCTTAAAAAAAGAAACAGTAGTGTTTGTAGATGCTTGATGCGCAATAATTTAAATAAGTCTATGAAGAATTACCATTGGGCTATAATTTAAAGTGTTTTAGCTGTTCTATGAATGTTTCAATATAACAAGGAGTGTTTCATTCCACACAATCCAACGACACATGGTAGAACGTTTCCCGGTCAATTAGGTGAGTTTTAGAATATTTTATTTTAAAATTTGGAATTTTTGACAAGGTTTGTTATTATAATCAGAAACTTTAGATTCTTGTTAAGTGTGTGGGTGCTAGAAAACAAATTCCTAATAATTTGGCAATAATAAATTAATCAAGAATCCCACCCTCACTTCATACTCTTCATACTATCACCCGTATTATAACCAAAATATACAATATTTATCAAAATACACTGCCCTCCAGTTGGACAAAAAAAAAAGAGATAATAAACTTTGGCCAACCTCTTGTAGAAAGAATCTTTGCACTGCTTCATGGTCTTTCAAGTCAGGCAGCTTTGTACCAGATGATTTAGTTGACTTGAGTGCAGCTTTCCTGCCTGGAATTCAACAAGTAAATTTAAGCATTTTGAGACATCTTTATTGACGGTTGAGTCTATACTCTAGAAATATAAAGCAGGTGGAGATTGCTAGGAATACTCACGCTCCCGTAATTTTCTTTTGAAATTAGGATCAGTCCTCCTCTTCCTATCAAAGTAAATGCAATAGCCTATAAATAAGGTTCCGCAAATTCCTGCCGCTATACCTATTGCAGCTTTTGAAACCATCGTCATATTTAAGAAATTTACAATAAATTTGTCTTTTTCATAGAGTATTAAATTCGTAACCTAGGCCACAGACTATTATATAATTTATATTTATCTTTGCTATCACAGATCACTTGATTCCTAGAAACTTGTATATAAGTTGAAAGGTCTCATAAATATATGGTTCTGGAAACGCTTTAATTCCAGTGATCAAATATTGATCTACTAGTATTTCGCCTAATAGCACGCGCGTAATTTAAATATCATAAAGACAATGGAATCGTGATGTTTTCATTTTATTATTTAAGGTGATGATATAAATTAGCAGCCTACATAAACATTGTAATGTTATATGAACTAAAATAATTGTTTGATCCTGATTGTAAAAGTAATTGGTTTGCACCTGCTTTGTAATGTTAAATATTTTTTCTTTCTGTATTAACAAACATAGATCTTTACATTGAAGTGTGGCTTTTTAGACCATGTGTCATACAAACTATTTGTCATTAGGAACTCGAAAGCAATATATATAAATTAGTGTCAAGTGCATAGACATAATATGATTGTTTGAGCTTGTGCCGTCACTCAGTACACAAGCTAGCTCATTAAATACACAAAGCTAAACATTATAATAGAAGACAAACTAAGTTATTAAAAATCAGGTCACATTTTGGATCTTGAAATGATAAGTAAACCTTTAAAATCCACACCAATGTCCAACTAACGCGATTACTCTAAGTTTTTTTTAATGTTGTAGCATTAGCCACAAGTCAGCGATACCCAAGTCCATAAAAAACAGACTTACCCAATTGCACGGACGCTGACTGCTGTTGGCCCGATTACGCACTCAATTCACCCCGCCGCTACACACACGCCCGAACACAACGACTGACAAGATACTGAGGCGGCACCAATTCGACGCTCAGTTACAAAAATTCCCAAACCAAAGACCTTCAGAAGAAAAGAAGATACTCTTCGGCCAATGTACAGTTTTGTTCTTCTCCATTCTATAAGAGTGTGTAATCCCCCCCCCTATTTATGTTCTTTGGTTTTCCACCCTTCGTGATCCTGTCATTCCATGTTTTGTGGACTGTGCTAAAATCATATAAAAGAGTGGTTGTGATGAAAGGCATTATCCCTAAAGGGTATCCATTTCATATAAAAGAATTATGTTTAACAACAAATAGATTTATTACAATAAAACAGAAATAACATAATTGAGGTTTACCAGTGATATTACACTTTTTACTATGAAGTTTGATGCAGATAATTCTACTTTGTGAATTTGAATATTCTGCTGTAGATACTAGGGCTGAATAGGAGCCGGACTACTGGATGAATTGTTCTGAAGAATAAAATAATCAAGTAGTTAATAACAAAATATAGAACAAGATATATATACAAATATAAATAACTTTAGATCAGTTAAGCCAGTCTGGGTTGTAAATTGAACTCTTTAAAGCATTTTGTATAATGATAAACAATAGAAAAGTTTCTTGATTATAGTGGATGATGGCTAATAAGCAGGAGTCAACAAAATAGTACTATGGCTGGTCTCTTTCCCTTACGGTACTGCCAACGCATTCAATTGTACACACAAACCTATTTGGAATTAAACTAGTAACACTATCACAATAGAAACTCAAAAGCCGGGCAAAGAAAAAGGGTATTATTTTCGTGAGCCCCACTATGACTCTATAGCAGTTCCCTGGGTTGCGCACCCAAACTAATACAGTACGTGAAGCGAAACTACTTAACCAACACAAAATAAAGAATTCCACCAACTCAATTGAGGAATGTAATCTAATACAGACAACCTGGTTGTAGCCATCCAAAAATTAAACAGATGTACATGACGTTATCTGATTACCAAACCCTTCCTTCATCTCTGACAATACATCTTGTAAATGTGGGGAATGCCAGGCCTCCACCGTGGTTCGGATTCCACGTTAAACTGTAGGTCCTCCATTTTATCTCATAATCACCCTACCATTACACATTAGCTTAAGTGCGTATAACCCGAACGGGTAGTAAGACGCGGTGCTAATAATAATAATAATAATACATAACGTTTACGGTGTCATGCCAAACATTGGATCAAGTTAGACTAATGGAACTTGTGGAAGTTTAGTAAGTCCGTAACTAAGACATTACTGTATTCCAAGCCCAAGGCTCGTAACGTAAACACTGTATAGTAAATATACATAGCAACATAGTCTCAAGGACTGATGTAACATACATGAAACTAGCTATTATTAGACGTATCCCTCATTCTGGAGGACACAATATTTAAATAACAAAATAAACCTTCTTAAGTTAAGAAGTCAACAAGACTTGCCATTGATCCATTGTCAATTTGACAAACTATCAACACAAAGAAAATCATCTCTGGCAATGTACAGAAAACTAAAAAGGTGCAAGCAGAGATTGCCTATCTTTTACTACAAAAATTTGATTCTGAGTCATAAGGACTCGTAGATAATTTTGAAATACTCAATTAATTGAAGTCCGTGGTCCTGTCCATGGCTGTGGTGGATACTACGGTCCCAGCTTTATATTTGTCATCGAAGTGCGTCATCCTGTCCAGGGTAGCGGTGAAACAAACGCCTCCAACTTCATGGTCGACGTAGTCTTCGATTCGCGACGATGCAGAGGTTCTTCCTTCAACGCTGATTTGGAGTAAATTGGCTGTGATGGGAAGTCCGAAGTCCGAAGTCAAATAGCATGCTCTGATGCTCCCTGAAGGGGAGCACGAGAGCAAGTTCCAACCCGTACCGACCAATTGGTCACACCGTGTGATTCGCAAAAATTAAGAACGGGTTGTCGCGTTTCGCGAAGTTTTGAAAAAAAGAAACAGATATGACATATTATTAGTAACATTGGGGGGGCTAAGAAATTTGAGAAACCGAATAAGGTTTGTTTTTTTAGAGTTACGTGCGGAGACATTACTCTATGGGGGGCTGGGTGAGAGCCTCCCAAACCACTGTTGTCACATCTCGCTTATCCGAGCAGGGCTTTGGGACGTCGATGACGTAGTTCCCAAGCCCCTGGATAAGAGGATTGGTGGCACTGGGAAGTCTAGCGTAGAAAGACTGCGCCAGACCCCGGAAGTGGTCCTTGATGGTAGGCATATCCAGGTCAAGGTGTAGAGTCTCATTCCGGACATACCAAGGTGCGCCCACAATGATCCTCAGACACACGCTCTGGAATGCCTGCATCCTCCTCATATACGTGTCCACCAGGTGGCCCCAAGCGGGACACGCATAGTCGAGGATCGGTCTGAGCATCTGCTTGTACAGCGTCAGACCGTTCCTTGTTGACAGGGCGCTACGCCTGTTAAGCAGTGGGCCTAGGATTCCCAGCCTTGCCTCACCTTGTTAAGTCTCTCGTTGCAGTGTAGTCTCCAGGTCAGTTTGGTGCCCAGTGCAAGTCCCAGGTACTTAGCACTGTCCGCCCATCTGATCTGTTCTCAGAACATTCGGAGTGGGGCCGGCTTGTAGTACTTTGTTTTCCATGTGAAGAGCACTGCGGTGCTCTTCTCCACGTTAATACTCGTTCTCCAGGTAGTCAGCCACCCCTCCAACTGCGTCAGGTGCGTCTGGAGTCACCTCTCCACCAGCTGCCCTCTCCACGACTCCACTACTAGAGCCGTGTCGTCCGCATACAGTGCCAACTCGGTCCCTGGGGATTTTGGAATATCATTCACATAAAGACTGAAGAGCACAGGGCCCACCATGGAACCCTGAGGCACTCCAGCATGGATGCTTCTGACTTGGGAGGGGGTGTTCCTAAAGGTAGTGGAGAAGGTGCGGTGGGAAAGATAAGATTGAACGACCTTAACTAGGTAGAAGGGCAGATTCAGGGAGAGGAGTTTGAAAAGGAGACCTTCGTGCCAAACACGATCAAAGGCCTTTGCCACGTCTAGAAAGACAGCACCAGCCAGCCTGTTGATGTGTAAGTTCCTCGTGACCTGCTCCACGAACCGGACAAGTTGGTGGGACATAGTGTGTCCCACCCGAAAGCCGAACTGCTCATCCACCAAGATACCCTCCTCGCAAACATGTCGGGTCAGTCTCGTCAGTAGTAGTCTCTCGAACAACTTTCCCAGACAGTCGAGCAAGCTTATCGGTCGGTAGGATGAAGCTAGGGCCGGGTCCTTACCCGGTTTATGAAAGCAGAGGACGTTGGCGTGCCTCCAGAGCTTGGGGAAGTGACTCGGGAACAGGATGGCGTTGAATAATTCCACTAGAAAGTCAATCGCCTCCAAGGACATCTTTCTGAGGACCACGTTATTGATACCGTCGGGTCCGGGGGCCTTTTATAATCTTAGAGCGGCTATCGCCCATGACATTACTGTTACCTCCGTGGGTTCAGGTTCATCCAAGGGTCTGTACGAGACCGCACCGAGGACCTGAGCCACGTGCGCAACGTGCACCGGGTCTGACGGGTTTTCAGTCGGTACAAATTGCGCCTCTAAGTGCTCAGCGAGAACATCGGCCTTCTCCTGGTCGGAGTTGGCCACCCCGTTGCGACCGACAATAGGCGGCCTTGATGCGGGGACCCGCATCAAGTTCCTCGTCATTTGCCACAGGGACCTGTCCTGCACGCACAGGCTCTTAATCTTGTCCTCCCGGACACTGTTCCGGTATTCTCGGACCATCTCCCGAACCGCATGGACTTTGCGGCTCCAGTTGGCCTTTTCTACCGGGTCCCTCGAGACTTTCCAAGCCTTCCTCAGCCGATTTTTCTCCCGGACGTGGCTGAGGATAGATTCGGGCAAAGAAGCCTGTGGCGCCCTCTTAGGTGTGATGGGAACCTGGACGTGGCCCCTTATATACTAATCAATATGATAAGAACGGAGCAGGGCAGAGAAGGTGATAAACACAGGAACATAGAAAGGAGAAATACGGACAAAGGCGGGCAGAAAGAGAAAATTAACAAGAAAAACTCACTTGCGGGGAGAGGGAGGAACAAGCTTCCTTGGATCACCGCTAGAGTCTCTTGACGTAGAGTGGGTTAGTAGGTCGAAGTTGATACGCATTCCTTTCCTTAGCCAGGTGTTATAATGTAAGCACGTGTGGCTGCCATCTTCTAATACTTTTCTTCTACCATGTGGCCATTCAATCAAACAACATCTTAACAGGGTGAGTAGAAATGAAAGCAATTTCTATTTAAATATATCTGGTATGATTATATTATTTAGGATCCATTATTATTTTTATGAGAATTTGTGATATAGATGTACTTTACTATTTTTTTTCTTGTGGACGGCATGGCAAGCGTATGTAACTTTATCTCACATTATCCAATAGCAAAGGGTATGCGTTAGCGTATTTTATTCATAAACACAATAATATTAATCCTCTTCTTTGATATTTAGTACAGTATTTATAAAAGGATGATATTTTGACCAACCCCGTGTTTGAATGTAGGGAGATACGTAATTTTATTAGACTTCATCTAGTCAGAGAAAATAAACTTCGAGGTAGATTCAAATAACATAGTTTCTTTCTTTCGTAAATTATAAAAATGTTGATTTTTAATTGTAGCTGTCCAATCTGTCTGATTGACATGCTACAGTGAGAGTGGAGAAGCATTCTTGGACTGGCTTCGATAATCACAGGGGGGAGCTAAGGCTTCGGAGATTAATAACAAATGTTACATTGTTTATAAATTAAGTTATCCTTTGCTTTTTTCATTTTGATAAAGTATTTATCCCTAGTTGAGATTAGATTGAATAGCTCATTAGTGAACCAAGGGGTAGATAGTTTTTTGTCCTAGAAGACTTTTCCAAAATTTGCCCGGTAGAAATGTTTATTGCTCTAGTAAAAGTTTCCGTTAGTTTATTAAATAATACGTTTATATCTGTAATTTTAGTATCTACAGTAGCCCCATGGCGTCTTTGGTGCTGAGTGACAGCTCACAGCTGACTGCTTTAAAAAGTTACCAGACCAAATTATGTATCCCTACGCCGAGCCATATTATCTGCAAAAACATGTGTTTAGCAGCTATCACTTCTGACAATCAAAATTTAGCTACATACCTAAATTTTGACTGTCAGAAGTCAGTTGTGAACTGTCAGTCAGCACCAAAGAAGCCATGGGCTACTGTAAGAGTGTTAAATTCTGTTCAAAATATGGTTTAAGTTTATCCAAATTTGTTTTAATCTGGTCGTTAATATTGCCATTGTCTATCCGTGTATTATTGTACCTAAGATTGGAGTAGCACAAAACAATAAAAACATTTTGTGGTCAGATATATGATGGTTCATGTAATAGACTTTAGATGTATTATTAATCGATTTTGTTATAACGTGGTCAATAATTGAGTCAGATGTGTTACATATTCTAGTTGGGTAGCGTCATATCAATTTGTAGCTAATAGGTCTATGGTATTCATGAGAAGTCTGATTTAAGTATTTAACGTTAATATTCATGTCACCAATGATACAATATTTTTGGTTTTAAGGTATTATTTTTATTTTCCAGGAAGGTTAAAAATGATTGTGTATTATAATTAAAGTTCTAACAAATGTGGCATTATGACAGTCAACACATTTAGTACATATTTTCTTTTCTCTAATAGGTGATACAATTACTATAAAATAAAATATATTTTTGAAATATAAGATAAATACCCAACCCAAAAAGGTTATTATAATTACATTATTTAGGAATCATAGCTGAGTTTATATGCCTGCATAACGTATAACTAATAGCAAATAGTCAGTACCACATAATGCGCAAGAAGTTTAAATGCACATATAGCCATACGTGTTTGCTAAGGGATAAAGCATAGTTTATTGTAGTTAATAATGTACAGTGTACAGTAAATAATTAATAGTAAATATAAAAAATCTTTTTGAAATGAAACGTAATGAATAGGATCTTACTTGAATCGACTGTTTTTAATCATTGGAAAATAGCCCCCTATTCCCTAATAAATAATGTCTTTAAAATGTAGGGTCTACTCGAAAAATAATGTTAATTAAACTGTATATTTCAAAATTCTAGTTTAGTTAAATTAAGTTTTTTCTATACTATTAAATCAAATTAGATTTTTATCTGGTTCCAATTTTCTTATTGTCATGAATATTATAGTAGATCTACTTCTCAAAAACAACGTGGAGGATTAAATATTTTCTCCTTTATTTTTGTTTATATAGACAAGTGGTTCTCAAAACTTGCTTCACCAAGCATTCTTGAATACTTCACCAAGAGAGTAAATTAAATGTGACAAGATCTCAAAATTGGGTAGTAAGTAAAGGTTAGAAATACTTAGCTCCTACAACGAGCTGAAGCATAGTAAATAGCAAAATTAATTAAATCAATTTGATACAATGTGAGCTTTTCACTATGTATTATTTAAAATGCTATTATTTAAAATAATGTATTTAAACTTTTTGTGCATTAGATGCTATACTTTATTCGCTACTAGTTATGCCTTATGTATGAATTTATGAGGTTAAACTCAGCCTTACCTGTTATATTGCAGGTTTGGAATTTATTCATATTGTGATTGTTTTGTAATGATAACAATCAAGGTATTGAAAGTAATCATTTATATATTCACCTCTCCAACATTGGTGCGCTAGCAGGCGATCAGGGAAAATATAAATATTATGTGAAAGCCTAGACATTTTGGCAGGCTTCTGTTTGAGAAACACTGCCCTGCAAAGTAAGCTTTAACGCCCAAGATGGGCATAATTTATTTACTTGCTTTTCGTAGTTCTCACACAATTTCCTAGAAAGATTTCCATATTTTATTTATATATTTTACTAACCTATAAACCTTTAATTGGTGAAAAAAGTAGCAACTAATCCCAAAATTAATAGTTTAAATTTTACTATATTATTTATCGCCATCTTGTACATAAATGCAAATTAATTAAAGGTGTTTTACTAGCGCTAATTTATATACTACATATATTCTAATTTTTAACAACTAATTGTTGTTGTCGATGGATCTAAGTTGGTTCTGTACGTTTAATATTTACTTTC
Source organism: Timema shepardi (assembly GCA_902151425.1). NCBI lineage: Eukaryota > Metazoa > Arthropoda > Insecta > Phasmatodea > Timematidae > Timema > Timema shepardi. The sequence continues at coordinate 51,865 of CABFVX010002209.1, read as the reverse complement.
AGAAATGGAGCCTGGAAAAGGAGTGACCTGAAGTAGACTGAAAATATCTATTCAAAATATGCAAGTGGTTCAAAATTTATGTAATTCACATGGTTTAAGTTTATTTTTAAATGTTCCAAAAATGTATGTTTTTGGTATCGTGACTAGGTGAACTATTGGTGTGTCTTTAGAATATTTATGATAAAGACTTGTCTAACCATAATTATCTTAAAGAAGATTAAAAGCATAAAAGGATATTGATAACATGTCAAAAATTAAAAATCTAGTTACAAGTATACTGCAGACAAAAGGAAAGGAATTTGTTACTTGGACATTGGTGTGGATAAAGGTTTATTTATTTAAAATTCCTAAATATGGCCTGATATTTAATAACTTATGGCCCTGACACTGACTCCATATCCATAGCTCCGTGTTTCATAAGAAATCAATGCACAGTATAAAGGCCCAGACACGGACTCCGTATCCGTAGGTGGGTGGTCGGTGCTCTTGCGTCCTGGTGACCTGATCCATAAGAAATTATACTCGCGATTACAGTCTCAATATCCGTAATCACATGACCGTTTCAACCAATGAGATAGTAAGAGACTTCATCCAATAAAAAAAATTCGAAAGAAAATATTCTACAGCACGGAGCGTGTCTCAAGCAGTCAGCTGATCAAAGAAAAAGAAACCAAAAACAACTTTGTTGAGAAAACTTCCAGTATTTATATTAAAATACAATCACAAGAAATATATTTATAACTTTATTCTAACTATCAAACTTAAAATAATAAGTGTTTGCAATAGCCTGAAAATGCTAACCAATATAGGCCTACTAATATTTTTGATGGAAAATCACTAGTATACATAATTTATCAATTACAAAAAATTAAATGACGCTAATAAACAGAGAATAAACCAAATAGGGGTGTTGAACCTACAAAAGCAAAGCCAATATTTCTGAGAACTTGGTATTTCTCAGAAAACACTTTCCTAGAAGCCGCTCTTCCCGGGGTGTTAATATTTTTAGAAAAATGTTTCTGAAATAGGTCCGCGTGTAGTCATTTTTTCATTTTGTATATGTTTTCATAGCGACGGATTCTCACTGCTATTCTTTCTTTATTTCGAGGCGCATGCGCATATTTACTCGGCTGTGATTGGTAGTCCGTATAAACGAGTCCGTAGAAAGTTAAAGTTGGGCAACTTATACAGAGTAAGGACTTACGGATAAGGACTCTGTGGCCAGAGCAATCTAATATTGTAGCATCGATTTCTTATGGACTACGGACTTACAGATACAGAGTCTGTGTTTGGGCCTTAAGATTGATCTGGTTCTTATCCGCATGTTCATACTCTGTAGAAGTTGATAAACTTTATCTTTCTAAGGACTAGTGTTTACGGACTGTATCCAAATAGTCTACTTATGCGGCGTCGCGTTGGCTCGTGTCGTTAATAGCTGCATTGGCAATCACGTGACCAAGTGTAGATCTGTCCAAATAGTTGCGGACTAGACCGATGCAGTCTTCTCGCAGTCTTGGTAACCATGGTTACGGGAAGCTACGAGCCATGCTGTTTTCTCACAGCGTTGGTGCGGCGTTTGACTGGCAATTGTTTTAGTATTATCGTTTCGTCTGCTAGGGCAACGACTTACACAAATATTTCATTTTCATTAGAGCTAATAGCTGGCTTTTACATAGTTTCTAAGCTAGTTGGTAGGAAGTAGCACTGTGGATCCAAGTGTGTTGCCGTTCAAATAGTTTGATGCAGTCTTCGCTATGAAAACCGTGAGAAGTGTAAAATTATCAAGACTACATCAAGTCTGCATCAAGTCAAGTGTACTTGACTATTCGGATATAGCCACGGACTACCAATCGCAGCTAAGTAAATATGTGCATATATGTTGGGATCCATCTTAAACACCAAAATAAATTGTTTATAATTTGATTTGGTGATTGGCTATATTCTTGTTAGAGATCAAAACCCATATATAAATAAAGGAAGCACGAAAATAATATTAAAAGTGTTTGCTTTGTTTACATTCATAATACTAGTACCTATATTTGTTTTGCATTTTCAAGCTAATTTATTTTAAAATCAATAGTTAAAATTGTGCTATAAATATATTTATTGTGATTGTACTACATTTTAAGTATATCCTGGAAGTTTTCTCAACAAAATCGTTTTTTTAGTTTCTTTTATTGATCATCTGACTGATTGGCGCTAACCCCTTGCTGTAGATGATTTTCTTTCGAAGTTTTCAATTGGTCGAAGTTTCTTACTATCCCATTGATTGGAACGGTCACGTGATTACATATATGGACTGTGTAATCATGAATAGAATTTCTTGAGGACCAGGACCACAGAGAACAGACTACGGACATACGGATACAGAGTCTGTGTCGGGCCTTTAGTTTGTCTTCCATAGCTTTGGATATGTAAAGCATTGACTTGTGTACTGAGTGACTGACACCAAAAGCTTAGCCAATCAAATGTCATTCTTGATCCAGCACTTCCTTCTATTATCTTTACATTAGATGTTACCTTAGATATAAATATTTTTTCATAATTTAGGCCTATTTTACCAACCTAACTTAGTTGTCTGATTGAACTGGTATGGCATTTGTTTACAAGTAGGCTTAATCTTTATTTTCAGCTATATTAGTTATTTATAAAGTTTTGATTTAGGCCTTGGTATCATAGTAAGTTTATAGCGATGACAAGTGTTGGTCATTCATTTTGTGAGTAGGCTACAATAAACCTTGTAGAGCTACAGCTCTGAATTGGGGAAGGAAGGGTTTTATATAGAGAGACTTGGGGGTAAAAAGATCCCCATTAGCAAGACAGTTGGGCTGCAACCGGTTAGGGGATGCGACTAAATATTATTATGTAGCCTACATTATGTTTGTAGGTATATATTCAAAGTGTACAATTTTTAGTAAGTGTTAAACATATTTAGAGTACATAGTAAATGATATGGCACTACTTTTGATGTCAGTGACAATATTTGTATTACATCACCTATCAATTGAGATTTTAAGATAATTGCACAGTGCAATTACTGGGGGCACTTATACATTATACACATATTGGATCAAACTCAACACAGGCTTACTGTCTGGGAATGACAGGCGGCGTAGAGAATGTCCTAAGTTCACCAGAAGAAGGTCGCTGACCCCCACCCTGTATTGTGTAGTGGAAGATACTCTGGGGCCCTTGAAAAAGAAAGTTAGGGTAAATAAAATAATTTGTTCTTTTATTAATTGGCCACTTTGTCAAACTAATGGAGGAATATACTAAGACAAATATGGAAGCTTTAAACGTGTTTAAGCTTATTTAGGAAAAACTCATAATGCAGGGTTTGTGTGCTAGTGGCGGAGCTTCATACAGATCAAGGATGCACGTTTGACTCTTAGACTATTGCAAAAAATGTGTCAACTTGTTGAGTTGAAGAAAACTCACAATGCCATACTACCTACCATCCACAGTCAGGTGGCCCGGTAGAAATATTAACATAACATTGCTCAACATTTTCCCAATATGTCAACAAAACTCAGGACAATTCTTACAAGACCCTGCAACATACTCTACCCCATGGCTGTGGAGTTGGAGTCTGAAGCAATTTTGGGTGGAGTCTGAGTCGATAGAAACTCTGACTTAAAAACAACCTATAATAGTGTCAAACTCTATTCTTAGTGGTGTATACTTAATCAAGGATCGATCTTAATCTCATGATTCTTAACTATCTAAACTTTGATGGCATACAAACAAAAAGAGAAAATTAAGACTTGTGTAATTTTCATTTGTGATTATTATTAGTTTTAATCTATTATATGCATAGATTAATGCAAATTTATTCTCATAGGAATTTAGGAAATATGCTTGTCATGGGCATACTCCTCATAATAATAATAATAATTATTATTATTAATATCATTATAAATTTGCCACTAATAAAGGAGTCTGAGTTGGAGTCAGAGTCAGTCGGACAATAGAAAAAGTAGAGGAGTTTGAGTCATAGATTTAGCCTACCGACTCTGCAGGCATGCTTTACCCACATACTGGTTCAATCCACAAGATTCAACAAAATTCACCCCCATTATCTCATGTTTGGTCGAGAGATACTGTTACCGATCATCTTGATTTTTTTTTAATTTATCACGATGTCTTACTACCCATTCAGAGGGTGCACTTAAGTACTAATTACACTAATGGGCTAGAAATTGAGAAGGTAAAATACAGATGAAGTGAACCCACATTTGCGTGATGGGAGAGTGTAAAATCACTTAGGGAAAACCACCCCCAGTTCAGTCGAGCGGGATTTGAACCTCGATCTCCCCGTCCTCGTCAGTCTAGCTCAACACTAAACTATCGCGTTAGCTAACTATGCCACCAAAGCGGGTATCATCTTGATGTTTGGAGACGTAGGGGAAAGGGTCATACAATTTCCACAACATGCATGGGTCAGTTAAGAAACTGTACCTACAGTAGGTCCATGGCTTCATTGGTGCTGACTGATGGCTCACAGCTGACTTCTGACAGTCAAAATTTAGGTATGTAGCTAAATTTTGACTGTCAGAAAATTTAGGTATATAGCTAAATTTTGACTGTCAGAAGTGACAGCTGCTAAACACATGTTTTTGCAGATCATATAATTCGGCGTAGAGATATATAATTTTGTTTGGTAGCTTTTCAAAGCCGTGAGCTGTCAGTTAGCACCAAAGAAGCCATGGGGCTACTGTACATTGTCTTAAATGATGATATCTTGGTACTTATGTGTGGCTGCACCAGCTAGCAGTCAGGAAAGGAACCTTAATCCCAAACTGCACAGAACAAGGGATGGTTGTTATATTGTGAAAACCATTATCAGTATTCTCTCACATTCGATGTTGTGGATCAACCCACTGGAAATAGCATTAGATACATTTCAATAGTCAGCATCATGCAGTTTGGTCCTAAGTGAACTACCATCAACAACAGATAGGCCTAGTGGAGACGTTAGTGAGAGCTCACCATCTGAGAAAGACTCAGAACTTAGCTTATTGTCCAGCATTTCTAGTAACTTATTTTGTTAATGAGGGTGAAACAAAAACTAATAGCTATGAACTGATTGGTTTTTTTTACGCAGGCATGTCTGTGGCGAGACAGTCTTAGAGAAACATCCGTTGAAACATAAGGCACTCACAGATTAGGCCTACTACTTTGGACACTCTAGTATAATTACTTTTATATTAAGTAGACATTAACTGACTATTATTGTGTTTTACCATGATGGCTCAGGAACACATCTAAAAATGGGGTGGGATAGTGTAATAAATAGAATTGGCATTTAGTTTAGTAATGTTACTCACCCCTGTGGCTGGGATCTGGAAGCATTGGCTACGTGGAGACTCTTGGGTGATAAAGGTCACTATGGTAGCAAGACAGTTGTGTTGTGACTGATTTAGGGAATGGCTGGACTAGACTAGACACTTCAGCCAGTTATATGTTGCCTATATTATGTTTGTATAGAAATAAGAATGGTTAATAAATTTGTAACCTGGCTTGGTGGCGTAGTTAGCTAACACGATAGTTTTGTGTTGAGATAGATTGCCGAGGACAGGGAGATTGAGTTTTGAATCTCGCTCAGGTGAACTGGGGGTGGTTTTTCCTTAATGGCTTTCCACTCTCCCTCCACACAAATGCAGGTTTACTTCCTATATATTCAATCTTCCCAATTCCTAACCCATTAGTGTAATTAGTTGGTACTTAAGGGTATAACCCGAACCAGTAGTAAGATGTGGTGCTAATTATTATTATTATTATTTGTTTCTTGAGTGTAAATTGTTATTTTATAAATAGTAAACTAGGCGTTCAGAACATTGTTACAGGTAGCTATATTTTTGATCATACTCTGTTTATTTTGCAAAAAATTTCTTTTTATCCGTAGTGTACATTAAATAAACCTATATATAACCCACGTTGATGGCTGCAAAATCTAAGGCACAACTCTTGCAGTAGACTAGACTTTCAATGACAGGGAGATCGAGGTTCAATTCTCTATAGGGTGTAGGCCTGTTGAGCGTAGTTTTTCTATAAAATGGTTTTCACTCGCCCTACATCCAAATGTTGGTACACTTCATCTAAATATAACCTTCCTAATCCCTAAAACCATTAGCATAATTAGTACACAATCATTCTGAACAGTTAGTAAGATGTGGCACAAAAAAACTTATTTAACAAAGCCGTGAATTTCTTATTAAAATAATACCGGCCTCGGTGGCGTATTTGGCTAACGCGCTTGTCGTGTTGAGCTCGACTGCTGAGAACAGGGAGATCGAGGTTCGAATCTCGATCGAGTGAACTGGGGGTGGTTTTTCCTAAATGGTTTTCCACTCTCCCTCCACGCAAATGCGGGTTAACTTCCTCTAATTCAACCTCCCCAAGTCCTAATCCATTAGAGTAATTAGAACTTAAAGCGTATAACCCGAACGGGTAGTAAGACGTGGTGCTAAATATTATTATTATTATCTTATTAAAATAAAGGTATTTTACCATATCCAGGTGGACACTCTTTCTTGTAACACTTTGGGGCACAGCCACATTGATGCTGTAACAATAAACAATTTATAACTATCCCCTCCTTACTTTGTAAACTTGTAAATATTCAGCTAGCCTGGAGAAGTACTACAATATGATGAACAATTGTTTTTAAAAAGTTTGTTTTTAGAATTTAAGTTTGCCTCAAACTCGTTTATTTGTGTAGCCATTTTTACAAGTTTAGCTCAATGCTTTGCTATCTTTTGAGTGCCTGATATTAGTATTCATCCTCTTTTTAATCCAACAACAAAAATTTACTATACTTATTTATAATATAATACTGGAGTTCCAAATAAATACTATTTGTCTATTTTTGTTGAGATCAAATGAGATAATTTTAACTTCCTTAAAGTGTACTCTGATTCACTAAGACTCTTTTACTCTGATATCAGAAAGAACAACAGTTTGCCTGCAAAGCAAACATATTCATTGAGCTTGGTTTTAATTTGTCCTTCAGTACCATGGTTTGTGAAAAGTGCGAGAAAAAACTTGGCAGAGTGATCACCCCTGATCCATGGAAGTCTGGCGCTCGCAACACGGTGGAGAGTGGTGGTCGCAAGATTGGTGAGAACAAAGCTATCACAGGCAACAAGTCGAGGTTCAGTCCCTACACTGCCAAGTTTGAGACTTGCCGTATTTGCCGCCAGAAAGTGCACCAGGTTGGCTCCCACTACTGCCAGGCATGTGCCTACAAGAAGGGCATATGTGCTATGTGTGGGAAAAAACTGCTGGATACCAAGAACTACAAACAATCTTCAGCATAGCTTGGTAAGTGTCACCTTTACTCTAAGTTAGGTCATTTATGGACTTGTTTTATTCTTAAACTATTTAAGATAATATATACAAAATAAAGTGCATTGAGCAAAAACAATTTGTAATAAATAAAATGTAGTAAGACTAAACAGGAAGACAACATCCTGTTTAGTCTTACTACTAAACAGGAAGACAACTGAAGACAACATCCTGATTAGTCTTACTACTAAACAGGAAGACAAATGAAGAAAACATCCTGTTTAGTCTTACTACTAAACAGGAAGACAACTGAAGACAACATCCTGTTTAGTCTTACTACTAAACAGGAAGACAAATGAAGAAAACATCCTGTTTAGTCTTATTACTAAACAGGAAGACAACTGAAGACAACATCCTGTTTAGTCTTACTACTAAACAGGAAGACAACTGAAGAAAACATCCTGTTTAGTCTTACTACTAAACAGGAAGACAACTGAAGACAACAGAAGATAACTGAATACAACATCCTGTTTAGTCTTACTACTAATACTTCCTGAAGCTATTTAAGAAACACTAGGCATCTTTCAATCTTATTTTGGAATTATTTCAAGAACTACGAAAGGCCTATATGCAAATGCTAAATACATTTACAGAATCCACTAGTAGATCCTACATCATAGTAGGCTCCGATTAAATATATATTAAATAGCATGTTTTAGTAAATATTAAATCTGTGCAGTTTTTACATTTTATTTACTTACCTATAAAACATATGATACTGTTATGGCCCATGTGTAAAAACGAGGCTGAGCTAAACAGAGGGTAGTTTGGAGTGAAAGGTGCAATGCTTTATAGCAAAGTAGATATAATATTAACTCACCTTCGACTCAACTCCACCTTTTGTTTCACTCAGTCTCATTCTTGTATACAGGTCTATATTTGTAGCCTACTAACCTACCTCTTCAAGAAAATGATTAAAAACATTTATTTTTAAAATGTGTTTGTGTGGAAAATGTATTCATTTTATTTTATGCACGAGGAAAATTGTTTTTAAGAATTTTAAATACATTGACAATGGTAATTTTGTTTAGATTGACTAATTAATCTTTAATTTTAAACATTCTCAAAACTATAGTTGACCCAGGGCTTTTATGGTGGTGCCTGCCTGACAGCTATCAAAAGTAACCAGATAAAATTTTGTATCCCTACTCCAAACAATATGATTTGCAAAAACATATGTTTAGCAGCTGTCACTTTTGCAAGTGAAAACTTATATTTGTCTATACAAGAAAAATATATATATATTTTAAATTGTTGACCTTGAAATGTTATAAAGGCCTAGTGTTAATTTTTTCCACAATATTTAAAATTTTAGCATTATTATTAATGTGAAAAATCTGAACAGGTAGTATTACAGAAAGAAAAGAAACTCTCATAAACCTTTTTAACACTATTGATAAGATTATTACTACAAATAAGTAATATTTGTTATGAACTTGCTTGTACCGGTACTTTTATTAAGTGTTTTTTTCCAACAGGGCCGCAAAAACTTTGCTGTCCTCTTCATTCTCTTATAAATAAATACACTTTAGGGTCTACTGGCAAATAAAACCTATCCTAATTTAAAAAAAATTCTTATTTTAGATTCATTATTCTTAAACAGTTAACTAAGTCTATTATAAAACTATAATAACTTAACAACTTGAAGCCTTAGCCTAGTATTTATTTATTGAACACTGAAAAAGACTCGTTAATTTTTTTTAAGTACACTTTGGAGTTTTTTTTAATAAAATAAAATCCTAAAACTTGAGGTTAAGCCTAGTGGTTTGTACAACACAATCTTAGGGTTAAAAGTTATCACTTCTATTCTTGATACACAGACTTAAATTTTTGAAAAATATATAATGATCACCGAGAAACACTCGCTATTTTTTTTTATCATGCGCTTCAATATTATATTGGAAATAAATATTTAAAGATCACTAAAAATCCGTCTATTTTCCAAGGTTAACACGCTCACACACCAAACTAATAATAACACAGTTTACTAAGTAGCCAAATTAATATTCATAAAAGATACTGTATTATCAAAATTGGTAATTATTAACAGTAACTTAGATTGGCCTAAATATGCAAATAATAAAATATTTTATAGTATTCTTCTAGTAAACCTACTCATGCGGTTTTATTAATTGTATTTTATAAGTTAATGCATTGTTATGATGTTGATTTAAAAATGTTAGATTTTGCTTATAAGAATATCCATTTGGCGGTTATTTTTCTTGTGAAAGTAGCGTTTGCTTTTTGATAAAAATTAATTATCAAAAGCAAGAGCTTGTTAAAAGTGGCGTTACATACAAAAACAAATATGGCACACTGAAATGAAACAATACAGACGGTTTTTTTCTTTATCGACACAAACCATTTATTTATGTTAAATATAGGCGAGGGGGCGGGGTAGTTATAAAAATATTAATAACCGAGTATAATACCATTAAATGTATAATTTGGCACATTATTTAACCTGTAACTGCCACAACAGTTGAAACAAGAACCAGAATGAATTATTAAACTATATCTTTAATTTAATTATGGAAAATACATTTCTACAATAATACTTTGGGATACTTTGGGATACTTTTAGTGATAAAAATATTAATACTTAGCAAATAATAATTATTTCCAAATATATTGACAACAGTGACTTTCAGACAATGTTTGCTTGACCGCTAGCTGTCGCAGACCACTAAAGAACTGGTGGATCAACTGTACTTTAGTGGTTAGCTTAATATTGAGTGTGATTTAACATTTTATCTGTTTTACAATTTGGGTTCTAAAAGTTACTGAAGCATTTTAAGAACAGCATTACAGAAATGGTTAGCCACCGAGGTTGTTTGACTTAGCTGTAAATTACCCGCAGAAGTGGCCCCGTAGTCTTAGGTGTAGAAAGTGGTTTTTTACAACTAGTTTTTCCATTCTTTTTTCAGTCTAATGTTGCTATACACTCACCCCTCTTCCTTAGATTACACAACTATGTCAATAATCTTTGAGTTGAACTAATACTATAATACACTACTAGCTTTGACCAAGGAGGTTAATTGTCATTCCCTATAATTAGCAGGTTGTCCAGTGACCTGGAAAACAGAAAAAAAAGTCAGGGAATTTGCTTGTTCATGGAAAAGTCAGGAAATTTGATTGAATTTCTGTAATCTTCACATATTCACTCAAAATTATGCAATTTTAACTACAATAGTCAAATTTGCAGTTTTCTTTCAGTTAATACTCACTGATAATCTAATCTGACACAATTTTGTCCCTGTTGAGTATAATAATCTCAATTCTTAAAATCAATATGTGATTCTCGTTTCATCTTTTCACCCCTCTACTGCCCGTATTCAGCCAAAGTTTAGTCATAATTATGCGCATGTGTGGGAATTCAATTACATTTTAGAAAAATAAACTAAAAAGGTATGATTTCATGATTGCATAACAATATTTCTCATTCACTAATTATAACTCTTTATTTCCTATTTTGTCTTAATGATTCTTTAATTTCGTTATACAGTATACATGATTATGACACCTTAAGTGTCAAAAAATGTCGGAATAAAGCATTCCAGCATCTTTCCAATGCTGGAAATGTACAAGGAAACAGATAAGGCTTCGACAATTGGACTACATTTTCTACTTCATTTAAACTTGTTTCATATTTGTTAACCTATAAATTAATTTTATACTTGGCAACTTTAATTCAAACTTTAAACATTGTTTCATCATAAATGGAATATTCTCAAGTCGTTGTATGACAATTCTCAATTATTTCATTTTAACTTATTTTGCAGATGTTAACCTCTTGACTTAAATTTCATAATTTGTGTTTTAACTTACTTGAACTTAAACATTGTTTTGTCCAACATACTTTGCTAAATTTTACAACAACCTTTTAACATGTTTTCATGTATTTTAGACATATATATATAAACTAAATTGATTATGAATATTCATTATATGCCTAATGTTCATAATTTGACAATATGTTCTTACCATAATTAACCTAATTATATATTTTGATTTAAATTTTCAATTGATTACATCAACTATCTTAACTAACTCATTAATCAACCATTTTTATATATCTTTTGAACAATATTTCTTAGTCTTAACTCTTAATAAAAGGAATGGTTCTCATAACAATTTTAAGCTATACTAGTGTAAGGCGAGCTTTTAATGTCTCAATATTATCTCACTTAAATCTCACTTAGATTGTACTACCCAACAGCCCATTACTTTAGGATAGTTTCCTTATTGAGTGACATAATTTCAGGATGTGTGTGTGTGTGTCTCTAAAAATATTATAGCATTAAATTGCGATCTTAATAAAACAATATTTGTAATATAATAATGACTGTAAAAGTTAGAAATTGACTCTAGAAAATCTGTAAAAGTCAGAGAATTTTAAAATATAGTTTTGCTGAACATCCTGACTCGGCACACTAAAGATTTTTTTTTCATATATGGAAGTTTTTCTTCGTCCATACAATAAATTACTGGTGCATTTCATATTACTTATCCTCCTCATTCTTATCCCATTAGACTAGTAAATCACATATTTTATTAGTACTCGTGTTATTTGTTAAATGTTTTAATTCATAATTCCTTGAGTATTGTTTGTACTACCATAAGAACCTAAACTATGTATAGCCTAGTCTTTACTTTGCGCTGCAAGTAGAATCACAAGAATGTTTGTTTAGTACTGTCAAACTTTTCTACTGTAGTCTCCAGAGGAGTACAGAAAAAATTCTAGTTAGAAAAAAAAATACTTTTTTTAATTTTTAAAATTAAAATATATACTAATACAAAAGCTATAACACTCACTTTTTACAAAAATATTACTCTTTTGATTGAATTTTTCTTCGACTCAAGATAACTTTGACTTTTGATCGTTATAAACAAAGAAAAAAGTACACCAAACAGCTATATTAAATTAAACATTGAAATAAGGATAGGAGGGAAAGGTCTACACACTTACCAGGAAACTGTAGGTCTCAAAGCTCACAATTCAAACACAACAAAACATATCATTGTGTAATTTTTGTAAGACACCAGTTCCCTTCTTCAGGAGAAGAGAGTAAAAAACAGACTGGACTATGGCAGCATAACTATAGGTTGATCATGGTCACATGGTTTCTGGTGTTGCATCAAGAAACAGGCTACAACAGAATCTAAGTGGCCATGATCTACCCATAGCCGTGCTGCCATAGTCCAGTCTGTGTTTTACTCTCTTCTGCTAAAGAAGGGGACCATTGTACCCCAAATTACATAATTATGTCTTTTGTTGTGGTTTAATTGCGAGCTTTGAGGACTACAATTTTCTGGTGTTTTGATAGTTATACCTAGGGTTGACTTTATAACATTAAATGTGATCTGTTCATTTGTATTTTAATAAATATTGCAGTATTAAAGCATGCAAAAGTGACTAATGCTAAGTTTTATAATATTATTTTATTGTCTAATATAAATGATAATTTTTCCAGGAATGGATGATTCAAAAGTTATACCTCATGCAAGAAGATATAACATTGTGCAGATTCAACATCAAAGTACAAGATGCTGTTAAGTGTTTTTAAATTTGTCCAAGCAAACTCAAAACCATTAATGAGTCCTCTTTATTAGATAGTAGTGAACTTTTTAAAGGGAAGTTTTATTCACATGTTGTTTACCTCAATATAAAATGCCCCCCCAAAACTTAGCTGAGAAAAGAAGAAAAAGAGTAGTACTCACAGTAATGGAAAAACTAAAGATCATTCAAAAAAGACAAAATGGAGAATGCATTAGTAAATTAGCTCGTGAATATAACATTGGTGAACAAACTGTACGTGACATTTTGCACAACAAAGACAAACTGTTAAATTTTGTTTCCGCTTCATGTCCTGATGGCACGTTTAAAAGGAAAACGCTTAAAATGTCGTATTTTCCTCATTTAGATACAGCTTTATTTAAATGGTTTTTAGAAAAACGTGCAGAGGGCACTGTAATATCAGGACCTCTATTGCTTGCGAAAGCTACATCTCTTCATGAAGAGCTTGGTATACAAAAACCATTCTATGCATCACCTGGCTGGTTGACCCGGTTCAAAAACCGCCACGGTATAAGATTACTAGGAAATCAGAATGAGAACATTAATGGTGACCCTTATCATTCTGATAGTGAAAACCTAATAAAAAACTCCACAGTGACTTTGGACAATTTTGATGATGGTGTTGATACTAATGATGGATCTGACTTGTTTTGGAAGTCTTTACAGGTGAAACAATTTTTGCAGAAAGAGGAAAATACTAGAGAAAGTGATGATTCAAGTAAAAATTTGGAATTCTACACCAAATTGTCATCATCAGAAGCCATAAGCTATGCTGAAAATATCCTTTTGTATCTTAAACAACAAGAATGTGGTTACAACAAACTTGAAAATGTCAATAAGACGTGCACTTTCATGAGAGGTAGTGTGAATAAAGGTGACGGTCAGAGACTTATAACTGATTACTCAAGTGTTGTTAACGGTCATGCAATGACTCAGCAAGGTATCGATATTGATGATGATGCTAATGATGAGGCGCTTTTATTCTGGAGGTCTTTGCATGTGAAACCACGTTCTCCAAATAAGGAAACTGTGAAGAATGGCGATGAATCAAGTAAAAAGGATGTTATAAATAATAAAGTGATCCTATCAGAAGCTGTAAGTTGTGCTGAAACTGTACTGATGTATCTTAAACAAGAATCTGATGAAAAGGACATTGAAGATGTCAATACTATGTGTAATTTTCTAAATGGTAATGTAGAGAAAGATGGAAATCAAAGGTTAATAACAGATTATTTTGAAAATAAATGAATAATTTGTGTGTGTGTGTAAATAAATGTTTATTTTAGTACCATCAACCATATATTTTATTTTCAATTTTTTAAATACATTTGAAGGTAAAGAAGCCATTCTTTTTTGCTGCACTATTTTATACTACCATTTGTTCTAATATGTTCATGGTGTGGCGAGAAATCAGTTAGATAATTTGGTTAACTGACGTCTGTCCAAACCATTTCTATAATTCATCCCCTTCTTTCAGCTTCTATGGCATGTACCTCCTTCTATTGATATGACCTTAAAAGTATTTTATGTTTTAGTGTTAAAAGTCTCAATATATAATAAAATGTTCTCCACGGTCAAAATTATTCATATTTATATGGTTCTGAAGTAAAGCTTTAAAATCTCTTATAATGTAATTTAAAAAAATCAACAATTGAATTACACACGCTGCGGTGGTCACATGGTCTGAGGGGCTACTCTTGCAGTAGAATAGACTGCATATGACAGAAAGATCAGGGTTGGGTATATTGAGGGTGGTTTTCCACTCTCCCTCCATCCAAATGCAGGTACACTTCCTCTAAAAATAACCTTTCTAATCCCTAAAATAATTATTGTAATTATGGTACATAAGTGTATAACCCAAACAAATACTAAGATGCGCTAAAAACAATTGAAATTATATTCTTAAAATGTTCTGAAATAAAATTTGAAAGTTTCTACAAATAAAAAATATGCTTTTTATTAGCTATCTCAAGTGTTTAAAATGATGCAAGATGCTCTGGATGATAGAGATAAATGGCTCAGATCTTATCAAAAATTCTTCAATAGAAAAATAAGAACTTGGTACTTAAAATATCTTGAAATTTCCTCAAAAAATATGGTTTATATCGCATTTGAAGACTAAGCCTCTTTTTAAAATCACTTTAAATAGTTGATACTCTTTGGGACCATAATTTATGGTATTTGAAACTGTAATGTTAATCCTTGAATTTGGAGCAATAAATGTTAAGAAATGCATGAAATTGTAGCAGATGACAAAGGATGAATTACAAGTAAAATTTTAGGTCCTTATCACTTCATATTAATGGTGTCGTTTAGTCTCCGGCGTTGAAAAGGTTACTCATTGATTTTCAGACAAACTCACTTAAAAGCCCAAATTGTGGTCTGGAAATTATTACAGTTATCACAGCTCATCCCATCTTTTACCGTCGCTAAGAAAACTGTTTGTGAAATTTGCACTAACAAAACTCATAATTCTCCCTTTAGTTTATTTTCTATTGAACTTACACAAGTCTGTTTCGTTCGGGATTCCAGTGGGCCTATCCCCCGAGATGTTTCGAGTTGATTCCATTGCGAGATTGGTCGTTCACGTGACACAATCTCGAAACTTTTTCTATTTAGCTATTCTTGAAAAAAATTTCGTTACGGATTGAGATTTTTTCATTCGGATAGATCTCACTGCGGTTCTACCTCTCGGAATCGTCAATATCGCAACAGATAGTTCGAAAATATTTGTTGTTGGACAAAATGTAAAATGGCGTAAACATAGCCTTACTATTTGATGATAAGAGAACTTAAAGAATTTGGAAATGAATTTAATAGAATACCACGTATATTTCGTGAACGTGAGACGCTTTTGAGCTGAGTGATAAGAAATGTATTAATTTGTTCAGGCTTAATAAACGGTTTTATTCATTCCATCCATATGCTGTATGTTATTTAATTTTGGCTTTTTATGTACCTATTAAAGTTATTAAGATATATCATACATGATGTAATAAGTTATACTAGTAATAGCTTTTTATTTAATCATTTAGCGAAACAAAGAAACATACATAAAGTGTAATCTGCTTTTGCTCTTTGCTTATTCTCTTCCAATCCAATTTTATTTAGACTTTATCGAGCTAACCTTAACCAACAAAAAATAAAACCGAGATAAAACGAAGATGTCGAAGACAACATTTTTGTTATTCTATTGTTTAAATGGCTGAAGGGTGCGTTCACACAGCTATAAAGTAAATCTCAAATCACAATTTTTGACACCGGAAGTTCGAAATTTTTCGCTTAATACGAAATTAGAAGACTCAACACGAATTGTGAAATTATTAACTCAGGAATGGCTACTTTACGGATATGAAATTACGAGTTTGAGTTGAACATGGCGAGATTCACCGTAGTAAGATAAACTCGCAACATCTCCTGGATAGGCCCACAGATGAAAGACCCAGCTTCTCCTCACATCTCCTGCCTCCCAGCATGTTCCTTGAGGCTCCAAAAATCTCAGCGATATGGTGGTATTAGAATAAGGTAGAAATTTGAAATATTTGTTTAGAAATATGGGAAATTAAAGTAGAAACAGAAAGAATCCATGTGGAAAGAAATAATAAAAAAGAAGCATGAGAAAAATTCAAACTATTACTAAATGGATACAAGATCTGTTGTTGACATTAACATATGGTCATTGTAAACAAACACCATTTATTTTTTTCTCATGAGCCTTTGAAATTAAAAATGTGTGAGATTGGTTGACGTGTCTGTGTCATCACAGTCTCCGCCTTCCCGCTCTGTAAATAGAGATAGGTCTTCAATTCCTCTCTTCTTCCCGTTGAGTTGGCTATCATGGATCGTGTTGGAACATGCAAAAGATGATATAAATTAAATAACAGATGATCAGTCTTGTTTTAAAAATGTGGACGGAATATAATGCTTAAAACCAGGTAAACAAGTATAGTCCTTGTTGGTTTGATATAATTAAGTATAAAGTAAAACTAAATAAAATATGAGCCAACAGAATTAAAATTCTTGCATTACTGATATTAACAAATTAGTTTATTGAATAAAAATACTAAGAAAGAAATATCATATTCAAATAGCTCAAAAATAAACACAAGACCCCTACCAATAATTAGTTCACTTGCAAGTTGCCCCATTATAGATGGCATAACTATTGTATTGCAATATAGGGCCAGTTTCATAGTCAAATTTAGTACGCCTCAAGTGCGGCGCTACATTAAATACAAGACGACA
The DNA here is from genome assembly GCA_902151425.1 of Timema shepardi. NCBI lineage: Eukaryota > Metazoa > Arthropoda > Insecta > Phasmatodea > Timematidae > Timema > Timema shepardi. The sequence goes on along the minus strand of CABFVX010002209.1, from coordinate 34,695 downwards.
CCTACCTAAACTCGAATGGAATGGGCCAGTTTCCTATGCCCCTACCAATAATTAGTTCACTTGCAAGTTGCCCCATTATAGATGGCATAACTATTTTATTGCAATATAGGGCCAGTTTCATAGTCAAATTTAGTACGCCTCAAGTGCGGTGCTACATTAAATACAAGACGACACCTACCTAAACTCGAATGGAATGGGCCAGTTTCCTATGCGAGAACGGCCCATTCCATTCTGGTTTAGGTAGGTGTTGTCTTGTATTTAGTGTAGCGCCGGACTTGAGGCGTACTAAACTTGACTATGGAACTGGCCCATAGTCTCAGAAACTCGACCTAATGTGGACCGAGATGGTGTCGAGTTTTATGAATGAATTTGCATAAGATGCATGTTTACTATGTCATGCTTACTAAACAAGGATGAATCACAGTACAGTATTGAATATTATAGGTACAGTTGTACTGTACTATAGTATTGTACGGTACAGTGACTAATATACGTATAGTACAATATATTATGTGTTAATATAATGGTGGATATACATGTGTGTTATATACAGAAATGCAGTACAGCACTGTACATATAATATTGTATTGATTCGAATAACACATTACTGAATTGAAAAACTAACAAAGACAGCACTTGTAAAAACACTACAGCCCGAGTGTTCCATTCGAGTTACACAGCGAGGTTATACAGTTGAATCAGCAGGGTTCTTACAGACATACGAAACATAGATATAAGTACATTTCAAGGACTTTTTAAGGACTAGTGGCGCTATTCTAGAGTATATAGTGAATGCTTAGTGGACTGCTAGTGTCGTCCCAAGCACACTATCACTCCACTCCATCTTTTAACCTATGATGACGCAAGCAAACCTACGCTAGTGTTTACAAAGCATTCACTTAATCATATTCTTTCATACGGCCCTAAAACTGCTATTTATCGTACTGCCAAAAGCTAAACACGTCAATAAAAAAATTATAAACCATACCAAATTTTAAATAGACGGAAAACAATAACTTTTCACTTAATTTGATGAAAAACAGATAGGACTATAAAAATAATATAGCTTTGTTGTCACTTCACTCTCCTTGGTGTATTGGTTAGTGCAGTCATTCTAGATTCAGTACATATTGCAGTATGGCTAGAACAGGAATGTAAGTGCTAAGATGGATGGGAGATGAACTAATAGCTATCGGCAGGCATTTTAGTGCAAAACTGTAATTATAAATACTTAAAATTGCTATTAGGTAGTCAGAAATCTTAAAAAGAATTATTACAAATGGGGGTTTTAAAGCAACTTATTAAAAAAAAATGGTGAATACACATGAATTGAGATTTTTATATATAGGAAATTTAAAAAAATATTGTATTTCGACAGTAGCGCTAATACGTTTGTCAGAGAATTTAACACAGTTTCCCCTTGCCCCCATAGTCGCGCTATGGGATGAGATATCTATCTCTGAGCTGATGACGCGATAACAAATAAAACAAAGAAGCGGGAAGAGCAGCGGAGAGTAAAGTAAACAGCAGACAACAGCTAATGCCCGAGTGCATCTTAAATCATGGTCTTTACAGCCATTATTCACAACCATATCAAAAATATTTAAACCTGAAAATTCTAGGACTTTTTAAGGCCCAGAGCAATTTAAAGACTTTTCTAGGCCTTGAACAGACACACATTAAATTCCAGTTCTTTCAAGGACCCTACAGACTCTGTGAATGACCTTGGATTGTGATGACTGGCGCCGACAACTGTGCGCACGTGTTGAGTTACACCGAATATCGAGTGTTAAGTTTCAGAGACTACTGTACTAGCAGTGCCAACATTAAAAATTCATCAATGCACTAACTTATGGGACATAAATTATATTAATTACACTAAGGTGTAGGAATGAGACTGATATAATTAAGAAAAAATGTACCCAGATTTGGGTGTAAGGATGTTGGGAAACCACCCTCATTACACCTGCCCGGGTTTCAAACCCTAACCTCACTCTCAACGACAAGCTAAACAAACTAAGCAGGGCATTTAGAGCACATTTTCACCTGCTGCGGGTGAGGTATATTTTTATAAAATACCTTCATAGCAGTCAACATGTCACTGTGTTTCGAACATTCTATACATGAATCTGTTTCCACTTTATCGAATTTCTGGATCTTTGGAGTAAGGTGGAAAATGCAACTAATTACTTAACATCATCTTTGTTTACTTAGTTTTTGTTGGCTATGATTGCATACAGAGAAGACTGTACAAGTTTTTTCTCAGCATCTTTGTTAGGTATGCATTAAAGATTGTTTCTATAGAACGAACAAGTGTTTGTACAACACACATAACTATTTACACTAATATTAACTGAAAGCATTGTTTTAAATCATATTCATTTAAAAAAAAATGAAACGATGGAAACTAAAATGAAAAAGAAAACTTTTACCATATTATTTATTATTCTTACCAGCTACTATAATGTATAAATAATTAATTCTTGTTTTAAATTAAACTTATTGAAGAATCTTAACTGTGTGACACAATAAAGAAATCCCCTAAGCCAGCAAAATAGATATGAACCCCTGTCACCAAATGACATCATCCAGGGACTAGTGGAAGGAAAAAAATCTGCTGGCAGGTATAGGGACCGAGGCAACCTTGTACTATTAACAACCTTGTTTTTTTTATTCATCCCACTTCTCATGCCTTGTAAGTTGATCCACCAGCAGTCTGGCTTAAATATATTAAACATGTAACATTTCTAATTAATGACTACCGCCAATTAATGTCCAATGATGTGGGATTATTTTTCAATATCTTCCTATAATTTAGCTGGCAACCACCATTATAGTCCATTGTGTCAATTTTTCTAGAGTGAAACAAAATATTTATAAATTAATTTATTTATATTCATTTAAACAATATGTGCGGATTAACCTCAACATATACATGCTAACTTTTAAAAATACATAATTTAAGTAGGGATGAATAATTTGATACACATACCCACATTTTTGCATAGATGTGAATAATGACTACATGAAACATACTATTGTATCCAACTAAAATCGCTATAAAATTAATTTTTTTATTTAAAAACTGTTACAAATGTAGATAAGATCATGGTTAATTTATTTTGCTATTGCCAGCATCATAGTCTTAAGCTCATGCAACTCATAAATCAAGTTATTATGACATGAAGGCCCCAATTCACTCATCACATATAGCAAACAATGTTTAAATGTGCATTACATTAGGCCCAAAGATTGATAAAAATTAAAAATTAATGTGTATTTTTGCTGTCACTTTTTTTCCATCACTTTGTGACTATCAGAGCCAGAATTTTTGTCTTCAAAGCTGTAAAATATTCAAGCTAAATCAAAGTTTTCAAAGCTGCACACATCCCTACAATTTACCTTTATATGGTATGACTAATGGGCTAACTAACAAACATCAATTAATTCAAATGGTGATTATAGAATATTTCAGTTTGGTTATTAAAAACCATTCAAGTGTTGAAAGATTTAATAATGCCTATCACTTCAATGAAATTCTCAAAATTTCTTATAAAGTGAGTAAAACTTAATGATTCTTGGTAATAATTACAATAAATCTAGCACATTTAATAAGCTACTTTTAAAATATAATTTTTTTTAATTACATTTTCTAAGAATTTGAGATTTGTTTGAATATTAGGAGTATTTAGCAACTAATTAGTATTTGAATAATGCTGTATATGTTATGGACTACACCAAACGAGAACAATCCAGAAACTAAGAAGAATGGTCTCTTTATGGTGAAAGTGTAGAGGATGTGAGAAAAGGTAAGGGTGTTTGTACTTTTTATAGTAAAACTCTTTAGGCCAAAATAAATCAACTACTGCTCCAGTAGAAACCTAGTGTTTAATTTTCTTTACATGGTAATATCAACAGTTGTTGAACTTCTGTCATGAGCATCGCGGCTTTTGAGGGAAAACTTTTTAAGCGAAAAGAAAAAGTTTTTACTAAATCCAAGTACAGTCTTTACAGATATTTTAATACTGTTAATATCACCATGTGATTGGGTGTCATTAGAATAAACTATAAAGGGAAAGGAATTTATGAAAATTCAGGAAGTCCATTAATCAACACACAAAAAATCACATAAAACAATTATTCTTGATTAAACCCATTTTGCCCAACATTCATTTTCGATTAGTTTAAGAATCATATTTTGTTTCCTTATAAAAAATTGTTTATAAAGTTTTAAAATATAATATACAAGATATTCAATAAGGTGCCATTCTCCAAGCTTTTCTGGAAAATATTAATCTGTTTATTTTTTTAATTTTTGTTTTTACAAGAAACAATAGGTTATTTATTTATACCTCCAAGCTTCAGGTTTGCATGAGTTTCAAACATCCTATCTTTCTGCTAACTTTAATTCTAAGTCCTTACCTGAAATTTCACCAATTAACTCATAGAAAACATAACTATGGCAGGCCAACATTTAAAGTACCTAAAGTTATATGTGAGAGTAAGCCAACATTAGAAGTCGCTAAAGAATGTAATGTTTTAGACCTGGGGTTGGCAACCTTTTTGAGTCCCGATCAACTTATAAACTTATCAGGGGTCTAGCGATCACACATAATTTCTTCACTCTATTTTTGATTAATTTTTTTTTTGTCCATCTTATATGTATTCCTTAGATTCAATCTTTTCTTAAATATTCATGACCCCAATTTCCCCCCCAAAAAATAAAATGTGAATTTTCATACTAAACAATTTAATCTTCTTATAACATTACCAATTATAGCCAATCAAAGTTGATTTGGTCATACTCAAATATTATTTAAAACTACTTGATATATTTGTGAGCTTAGAAGGCTCAAAGAACAACTTCTAATGGTGTAGTTTTCTTATGTGGTTGTCTAAAAATTGTCCAATCCCGATTGACTATTTGCCGATCCTTGTACTAACTAGACCAACACTCAAAACCAGCTATCTCACCTACCTGTCCATTCCATTTTTGAGAAAACAAAAAAAGTTTTAGACTTTTGATTTTGTTAGTTTATAGACTAGTTAATGGATTTACAAAGAAAACTGTAACCACAAATATTTTACATCACTAGCAGTTCAGTCATATTCAAATCTCATTTATCAAAATAATATTCAAATTATATTTTATATACTGAGCTTACTATAATTGTGCCAGTATTAGGTCTAACAATGATAAAAGGAGCTATATTACATGTTTAACCATAGAGAACATGCTAGTTTATGAAAATAATATTTTACATAAATATGTACATTTATAAACAATTTGAAGTGTTGATACATAACAAGAACAAAAAATATTTTTGAAATAAATATTTACATAATATATAATATACAAGTAATAATTGTAAACCCAAACCATGGTGTAATCAAAATAAAATTAATCTCCACAGCATAGCTAGGGAAATCTGAACATAATGACATATTATATTCAAGTCTTTTTTTTTAAAGGCAAAGAGCAGACAAACTTTGTTTTGTTATACATTAAAATACACTCCTAAAAAATTTAGTCCACCTCAAGCACCAACATTAATGCCCTGTACAAAACATTTATTTTGCATTATGAAATGTGTTTAGTGCATTCTTAGATTTCATGAATAACAAAAATGTCAATTTTTTGTTAGTAACGATTTTTTTAAGCTAAGGGCACAAATAAAATGTTATATCTGTAATTTTATTTATCTATTATAGAATTGAATGCAACAAGTTAACACTAAATGTCTCATATATACACTAATCGGTGAGAATACAATAATACAGTATTTTACCATGCTACGCATAGTTTAGTAGCACATTTAAATAATACGCTCACATAGAAATATTATTTAATATATTACATGAAATATAAAATGAACTTGTAAAAATACACAAACTTGTTGAATTTGTATGAGAATGTTGATAAAGTATTACAATTTGCCAAGATTTCCACTTGACTTTGTGTCCAGCACAATGTGAGTCACCGATTGTGTTCTGTTTGATGTAGGCATTTGAAAGGTTACAAGAGAAGATGGCTGAGTACTACTTGAACCACTTATATTAGCTGTGCTCTCAAGTCCATTGAATTTGCTATTACAACTGTTATTACCGTCTTCTAAGAATACCCACTTTTCAAAGCTGCTGTTCCTTCCCACACCACTCTCTGGGGTCCGTGGCGTTAGTGACGAGAAACTAATAAACTTCCCGGTGCCACTTTGGGATGCTGGTGTGTGGTTGCTTAGTGAAGGAAACTGAACAGTTACCAGAGAGGGTGAAGATGTGTCAGACTTTCTGGGAGGAACAGGAGGTCGAACAGGCTTGAGCTTACGTACCTCCAGATGATTCATATTTTCATTAGAAGAGGTTCCACTGCTTTCTGTTTGAACTCTCATAGGTATCCTTGATCTTTCAATGTTACCAGACGGTCCTGCTGCATTTTTTATTGCTGTCACTGTTACATTATTTCTTTGATGTTGTGTTGGGCTCTCAATGACTTTTGATGTTTTAGTTGGCATAACAGTATTACCTGCAATAATGGTTCCTATCTCTTGTTGATCTCCATCACTACCCATTGAATCTGAAGATAAACTTGAGTCAGCCTGCGGTTCACGATTTCTTTGGGAAGTAAAACTGACCATTTTAGGTGCAGTGTGGGAAATATTTTCTAAAGAAGATGACTCAATTGAGGGCAAACCATCTTCATCTCTTGTCGTCACAACTTGAATTTCTGTTATGTATGTCATCGAGGGTGATGTTGCATATGAGGATGTGTTTATTACTGGAATAGGTGAGGTTGGTAGTTCTGGAGGTTGGGCATCATGTTCATCATCGAATGTGTCTCCAAACATTGCCGTTGTAGAATCCACTGTGCTTGAGGCTGTAAAATAAGGATCTGTGGCAGATGTGACAAGTATGCTTGAATCAAAATCAGAATTGTTTTGTGTGGAACTGACATGAACACTGCTAATTCCTGTGTTGCTTGATGTGACTAAAGGTGACTGTACCAACTCTAGCGGATGTCGCTCATTTTGATAAGGATGGTCTCTTATAGGCGTAGAGCTAATTATTTCAGAGGAAGACATATGAAATGGAGTTGAACTTACAACCCTTCTTGTGGGATGATCAGGGGAGCAAGCAGTGTTTGAAAGAGAAGGCACAATATCTGTATTTTTCCTAGTATTCACACTTGAACCTTCTTTTGACTCGAATATTGATGTTGGAGCAATGATCACTTGAGATGTTAAAGCATTTGAATCTTTGTTTATATGAAGTACCATTTTTTGTTGATTATTTTGTTGTATTAAGCATCCATCATCATCCTCCTCAATGTCCTCTTGGTTATTAATTCCAATTCCATCTAATTGCGAATTCAAAGCACTGCTCTCTTGAGAATTATCTTTATGAAAATGGTCAATATATGATTCTGTTGCTTTTGAATCATTTAAATTCAAAATAGTTAAATCTGTAGTATCGTTTAGAGAGGAGTTCTTTTGATGATTAATGTTAACATTTGGATTACCTATCTTATCAAAAGTGTTGTCATATGTCACAGTTGTTGTGTCTGATTGACTTGAATTAATAGGGAATGTGATGTGTGTTTCAGTTACTGAACTAAAAGTATTTAGAGTTTTTGGGTCTGTGAAGGACTTGTGAGAGCTTGGGGGGCCATCTGTTTGCTGAAGTGCTTCCTCCATTGTTCCCCAGTCTGAAGACTTTTTAAGTCGACGTCTTTGGAAAGTGTCCATAGCACCATCTAGTCGTGGCTCTTTTTTGTAAGAAGTTCCATCATCACTGTCTTGACAAGAAGGTAAAAATTCATCTCCTGGGGGAGGAAGAGGGGCTTTGCGTTTTTTAGTTCCATGAGGAGTACCTCCATCAGCTAAATCCAAAGAGACTGCTCGTTCTAAGATACTCATTGGCTGTTCACTGTCCAATCTTGATAAATCACCTAAAGAGGCAGCTTTGCGAGTATTTTCGTTTTCTAATGCAGCCATATCAGGGGGGGGACTATGATGAATTGTGATGTGAGAGGAGTTTAATTCAATTGTAGTTCCACCTTTTTTGCCTTTTTGGCTTTTTTTACAACTGTCATAACTTTCCTCATCAGCCTCTAGCCTCTCTAGATCAGAATCTGAGTCAGTGTGAATTTCACTGAGGTTTCTGTCTTCGTTATATTCAGAATTAGCTCTACCCAGCTCACCAAATTCATCAGTTTTGACTGAAGTAGAATCCAAATTTCTAGAATTTTCACTTGAATTGTCACTCATTCTTTCTTGGGTGTTCTCTGTCTTGGAAGTTTCCATTGAGATGTTATGACTCGCAAGTTTATTTGCTTCATCTGTTGTGGAGGTTTCAGGAGTGTTTAAGTGTCGAGCTAAATTTGCAAATGTTGTAAGAATTTTCCCTCCATCTTGTGTTGTTAATTTTGAAATATTGGCGTCTGGGTACATGCTTGTCACAATTAGGTCCAGTGTGCCACCTGTCTCGTTAGTGTTGTGTTTCACTCCTAGATCATTCTTAATAAACTTAAGATGTGAATTATGTAACTCTGCTGCATCTTTAGAAGATGGTGGAGGTGGTGCCTTCCTCTTGTTTGGTTTAGCGAGCATTCTCTCACTATCAGTGTCATAACTTGTTGCAGCAGCCTTTGCATCTCCTTCATTGGAACTATCCTCACTCAAACTATCTTGTGAAATAGTGCGTGTCCTTTTTTGGCTTTTAGTTGCTGATATGTTTTCATCAAGTGTAATTATTGTATTGGGGTTATTCAGTGACTTGCGATTACTTCTTGCAGCCATTGCAGCTTTCTGAACTTCTTCAGGTATTTCAGTTGGAATATTTCTTTCTCTCTTAGCTCTATCAGAAACACCAAACTCGTCAATGTACCCTTCTATTTTAGTATCTTTTACAACCTTGACTATATTTTTGCTTTCTGTTTGCTTTGGTTCTTTAGTATCTTTTTCATTTTGTGGTTGGGATTCATCATCTGTTGTTTCAGAGGTGCTACCACTCTTCTTCCTATCAATGTGGTGCAATTTTTCTTTTAAGTTTTGAAAACCTTTAGTAATCAGTTGTTTTACATTACTTTCTTTATTATTATCATCACCATTTGCTTCTACATGTGGTAAACTGGGATGAGCTTCTGTAGTAGAATGTTTACCACTAACTGCTTTACCTCCACCTAAATTTCCACTTAGTGAACCTCCTTTAGATAGTTGTTTCTGTAACTCCACTGGCCCAACATCAATTCCTCTTTCATCATAAAAAGTGTCAGCTATAGGTCTTCTACTATCAACCACATCAATACTTTCACTTAGTCTTGCTGTTGATGAATTGTTTTTTTGATTGCTAAATCGTCTTTTTAAATCTATAGGATCTAATGATTTTGAAGACGTGCTTTTACCTTTTTCGATTATAATATTCTGCTCATTTTGGTGTTTCTCTGGTTCCACAGTAGTAGGCTTCCCAGATACATTTTCAATTTTCAACACGGGCACAGAAGTTGGGCTATTGTTACCATCTTCCGCTTGAGAGTTCCTCAAGGAAATGTTGTAGTTTGGATCTGGAAGAACTCTGACACCAAACTTGTGAAACTTGCTAACAGTCTCTTCAGAACCGGGTGAACCGTGTCTTTCCTGGGTTCTTGTTTCTTGACCTCTTGGAGTAGTTCTCTTGGCTCTTTCGGGTTTGATAATGAGTCCATCTACAGGACTCACTGAGGCCGCTGTCCTCTCTATCTTCATATGTTCCCGCTGAGAGTCAACACCAGATGAAGAGCTCAGTTTTAGTGTTGGGTAGTCCCCTGCTGCTGAATCATCCACCGACTCTGACTTTGGCATTTTGGGGGATTTGGTGATACTATCCATTTGTTGCATTCTCTTGACACTTGCTTTCCCAATCTGTGATAAAAACAAATTAACAATATTAAAATAAAATAATTAAAAGCCTATTTTTATATTGATGTTTCTAGAGGTTTACTCAAGGTAAGACTAAATAACACATGAAAGCACAATTACACTACACACCAAATCATTTACTAAGAATCTTAAGTTTTTATATAATAGAGACCCGCCTCGGTGGCGTAGTTGGCTAACACACTTGTCGTGTTGAAGCTCGACTGCTGAGGATGGGGAGATCGAGGTTCGAATCTCGGTCGGGTGAACTGGGGGTGGTTTTTCCTAAATGGTTTTCCACTCTCCCTCCACGCAAATGCGGGTTCACTTCCTCTAATTCAACCTTCCCAATTCCTAATCCATTAGAGTAATTAGTACTTAAAGCGTATAACCCGAACGGGTAGTAAGACGCGGTGCTAAATATTATTATTATTATAATAGAGAACTGTTTTATATGGGAAGTATTATTTATATTCTATGGTAAAGGGCTAAGTGTAATAAAAGGTTCTGGCCTTAACTTAGCCCAAATAAAGACACCACCACCACAATCACCCTGAATATAACATGAGCACCCAAAAATGAAAGTGTCTGGGCCATATAAATATAGAATTATTAAATCATATTTTCTCAGCAGATAAAAGTAAGCTTTAGCCAGGTAACAGTTTTTTGTTTCCACATTTCCAAGCAAGAATAATGGAAGAATTATAATCTAGGACATGGGTCGACAACCTTTTTGATATTGCCGGCCATATATTTTTTTTAAATGGTTGGCCGATTTGAAAAAAAATATCGAGCAAATAATTTCAACTTTGTATTTTTCACTAAGTAATTGTTTATTATTCTATTTTTATTAGTTCAAATGATTGTTTGCTAAGTCTTTTGCAGGCCAGATAAAATTGATCAATAGGAATGATTCAGCCAAAGGCCGTAGATTGCTGACCCCACTGCTCTAGGGTATGAAAGAGAAAGTAGAATTTCTTTAAAATGTTGTTCATAAATTAAACATTGTTTGGAATAAATAAGATCTTACATGCAAGGGATTAGGCATTTTATTAGCTTATAAGTCTAAACTACATACATTATATTATGATTTTATTTTGTATCCCTTTGTAATTATTTAATTTGTTTTTAAACTTTTAATATGGGATGCAAGAACCATTCTAGAATGTATTAAATGCTAAATTTAAAATTACAATTTTATTACAGCATGAAAAGGCAAAAAAGGAGATTTTTAAAATTTAAGAAAATGTGTTTGTAATAACTTATCTATTCAAGATTTATAATCAACATAATATCACAAACAAATAATTATATTTGTTATTAAGTTGTAATTGTCGACATCTTTAGCAGTCCTTAAAAATGTAGGAATGCCTCTGTGGTCTAGTGATCTGAGCTCCTAGCTATAGATCCATAAGTCCTGGGTTCGATCTCTGGTACTGCCAAAATTTATCTGTGAAGCAGGGGGTCTTGAATGAGGTCAAACTCGAGCCTTGTGAGGACCAATGAGGAGCCACTTGAATAAAGAAATAGCAACTCTGGTTTAGACAACTGAGATTAATGGCCGAAGGGCTCTGTGCTGAACACATGACACCCTTTATCTGTAAATATTGGCAATATCATCACTAATGGCAGCAACTGCTTTGTCGGTATAGTTCGCTTGCGGGCTCACACTAGGGCTGCCACCCGTCCCATTTCCGGCTGGGTTGTCCAGGAACTGTACACTGTGTCCAGGATCCAGATACCTCCATCATTGCAAGATTGAAATATTGATAATGTGTTTAATCTCCTTGCTTGTCTATCACTTAAAGAAAAACAAGGATATCTCCAGCTGCAGTTGGAATATGTTTTATAGCTCACAGATAAACTAAACCTTAATCTAGATAAAGACCAGCTGTACGGCGAGTGCGAATGTAGTACATCAGGTGGACGCCCTGCTCGTCAACACCTCAATTGCCCCAGCGAATGTAGTACATCAGGGGACGCCCTGCTCGTCAACACCTCAATTGCCCCGGCGAATGTAGTACATCGGCTGTGAAAGACAACACGAGCTAACTTCTAATTCACAAGCCGGTGGACTAAGAAATGAGCGAGTGGTCAGCAGAGGAGAGGCCAGCTGGTCGGTGAGCGCAAAGAGCCCAGTGATGCAATATGGAATCAACCTCTCCCCATTTTTGTACTTGGAATAGTAATGGCAAATTCATCTAGACCCATTGGTATAAATACGAGCCAGTCCTTGGTGCATGATGCCTATATTGTATTCACTGCTCGTCGGAGACACTGCTGCCAGAAACTCATTTGAAATCGTAGAGAATACTGCGATGGTTGTGGAGTCTGAATCACCTCCTCGCCGCAGATCAAACTATGAAGTTTAGCATGTCACTGTGCGTATATTCAGTTAGTGGAGCTGTAGGATATTTCATGTAAAGTCCTTAAAACTATGTTTTTTGTAGGTAACTCCTACCTGTTTTCCTATGCCCTTATGGCATAGTTTATTTTACTGAGCTGAGACCTCTATTATGCAATATCCATGTTATCTTACTAATATTATAAATGTGAAAGTTTGTGTGTTTGGATGTTTGTTACTCAATCACGTCAGAACTACTGAACGAATGTGAATGAAACTTTGTACGTTGATAGAGTATGTCCTGGAACAACATTACATTAATTTAACAATACCAATATTTAAACTTTTATATAAGAGATAAGTGATATATTGTGATTTTAATTTAATTTTATGAGTAAATATGAATGTGATTATTACTTTATCCTCACCGTTTTTTAAAGTTAGTAAAGATCAGTTCAAAAAGAAAAGTTGAGAGACATTTTGTTGTTTTCACGTGTAAATACGAAGTCACCTTTATGATAAAAGTTCAATTGTATTTTTGGTGCATAGGTTTTCGTTTTGAACTGATCTTTACTAACTTTAAAAGGGTGAGGTTAAGTAAATTGGTTTCTTTTTAGGTGGTGTTCAATGACTTCCTCAACTGAGAAGTTATTTTTGGGATCGATTCTCAAAAGTAGTTGAAAAATGCCAGGTTAATGTAAATCGAATGTCACAATATTCAAATAAAGCTAGAATGATGAAAGTGTCCAGGAGCCAGGAAACTTCAGCCCAAGCAGAGGTTGGAAGGCTTGACCAGACTCAGCTTCAGGCAGCGCGCAGAGCAACCAAAACTCCAAAGCAGTCAAAGAAACGACATCAACAACACGCTGCTTATCTGAGGTCCCAGCGAGCTGCCGAGGAGGCGCAAGAAGAATCTCAAGTTCGACGTGAGGAGCAAGCAGAGTGGCAGGCTAACTTTAGGGCTGCATAAACCCCTGAGCAATCCGAGCGACGACGTCAAGAGCATGCTGCTTATCTGGAGTCCCAGTGAGCTGCCAGGACGCAGGAAGCATCTCAAGCGAGCGAGCAGCAAGCTGAGGGGCAGGCCACCTTGAGAGCTGCTGAAACTCATGAACAGACAGAGCAACGACGTCAACAAAATGCTGTTCATATGTTGTCTCAGCAAGCTGTCGAAACTATAGAGGAAGCCGAAGCTCGAAGATGTGCTGCTGCTGAAAGGGTGGCACTGCGGCGGCAAATCTTCAATAGAAACACGTAGAGTGTTTTTGAACATGCTGCATTAGAATACGATGCAACTCTCGACTAGGCTAATAAAAATAAAGAGGTTGGGCAAAGAGAGTAGATTATGCAGTGCGTTGAAATGGGAGGAGGAAACACCTGGGCTGTGTTGTTCTGGTGGTAAAGTAAATATTTCTCGATTATAGGAATCAGTGCAACCTTTAAAAGAGCTTTTCTTATATGAGAATGAAGAGTCACATCGGTTTCTGAACAACGTTAGAAAATATAATAGTTGCTTCCACATGACATCGTTTGGCGCGGATAGTGTCATTTCCATGCCAGGATTTTCACCCACTTTTATCATTCAAGGACAAGTGTACCACATAATCGGATCACTACTTCAGGCGCCAAATACAGAGCCACAATTTTTACAGATATATTTCATGGGAGATGAAGCAGCAGAGACTGAAAGGCGCGTTAGGATTGTCCCAGGAGTTGAAAGAAATATGTTACTAAAAATACAAAGGATACTTAACTAACATAATATTTTGATTAAGGAATTTAAAACCGCCATGGAGAATATGACCGATGAGAGCTGCAAAGGGGTGATTCACCCTGACCGTGTGCCACGCGGGCAGCACAAGCGGAGGTACAATGCGCCCACCTCAAATGACGTAGCAGCCATTGTGTTGGGAAACGAACATACAACCAACAGGGACATCGTGCTACGTGCGCGGCATAACACGCTGTCCTGTGTTGCTGACACACACATGTTTTACGATGCCCTACATGCGTCGAGATGATTTTAATTTACTACTTCGCTGCAGGAGACTGTTACATCTATTTCTAGTCGACATGTATGTGAAGATTGAAAGTGGACATTTGAGGTATATATCATTGAATCAAAGTAAGTCACAGGCGGAAAATTACATGCATTTGCAAGATGCTGTGAGGAATGATGCGCATGTCAATCCGAATAATTTGGGACAGATGGTGATTCTTCCATCAGCATTTGTTAATAGCCCCAGATATCTTCACATGTACACACGTATTTCCGCCACTACGGCCGTCCAGACTTATTCATCACGTTAACGTGCAACCCCTCTTGGGAAGAGATAACTAATGAGCTACAAATCACCATGACCTCATTGCCAGTGTGTTTAAAATAAAAGTAAAAAAATTGATACATCTGCTCACGAAAGCAAGAATATTCGGCAAATCCCAATGCTTCATGTACTCGATAGAGTACTGTGGTTAAAAGAAAAATTACGGCCTAACCAAGTAGATCACATCATCAGTGCTGAAATTCCAGACCAAGACAGCAACAAAACACTACACAACTTAGTGGTCAAACATATGATCCATGGACCATGTGGTGTGCCAAACACGTCATCTCCGTGCATTAAGGATGGCAAATGTACAAAGAAATACCCCTGAGCTCTATTAAAGGACACGCAGACAAATGAAAATGGATACCCTCTCTACAGGTGTAGATCAAGACAAGATGGAGGGCGCACAGCCATCATCAAACGCGGCGGTAATGACGTTTCAGTAGCCAATAGCTGGATAGTGCCTTATAATCCCCTGATCTCAAAAATATTTGATGCACATGTTAATGTGGAGTTTTGCAGCTCAGTCCAAGCTATCAAATACATTTGCAAATAATTCAACAAAGGCAGCGATCAGGCAATTTTTCACATTCGGCAAGCAGGCAATGTGATCATTGATCCTAGGAATGAAGTGCAAACATTCAGGGCTGGCCGATACGCAAGCAGTAACGAGGCGGTGTGGTGGATCTTGGGCTTACCATTGCACGAAAGACATCTCACTGTCGTCCACCTGGCAGTGCACCTGTCCAATGGCGAGCGCGTTTGCTTCAATGAGCAAAATATTGGTAAAAGATTCACTATGCCCCCTAGAACTTCATTCATTCTTCCACCTCTGCCAAAATGATAATTTTGCAAAAACTTTGCTCTACTGTGAAGTGCCACGATACTATACCATGAATGCACCGAGAAAAGAATGGAAACGCTGTGTGCAAGGAACACCTATCGAGGGCTGGCCAGGCGTGAAGGCTGGGGATGCACTGGGTCAGCTATATACCGTGCATGTTAGCAACTTTGGGTGCTACTGTTTGCGCATGTTGCTCAATATAGTCCGGGGCCCAATGAGTTTCAAAAATCTAAAATCTGTGGATGGCCAAGAGCTTGCCACGTTCAGAAAAGCATGCGAGGTGCTCGGACTTTTGGAAGACGACAACAACTGGAACGTGACCATGGATGTAGCTGTGTTATGTCACTCGCCTGCAAAAATTAGAGAGCTGTTTTCAATATTAATGTGCATTTGCGGACTCTCTAACCCTCACCAACTGTGGGGAAAATACAGAAATGCACTTTCAGAGGATATTGCGTACAGATTACAAGGAGCAAATGATGATTTAATCATCAACAGAGTATTAAAAATAATCGAAGATAAGATCATTTCTATGACGGTAAAGAGACTCGCAGATTTTGGTTTGCCTACACCGCAGCAAGATGGAGTGTTGTCTAGCGATGTAGTCAAATAGTTCAACTACGATGCCACCGCACTACAAGCACATGTTGATGACATGATACCACGTCTACTTCATGAGCAGAAACATATGTTTGATACAATCTTGCAGCGCATAGAAAGTGAAGATGGGGGACTTTTTTTCCTCGACGCACCAGGATGTACGGGCAAAACATTTGTACTTAATATTTGGTTGGCACAAATCCGTAAAGATCGCAAAAGAGCCTTGGCGGTGGCTTCTTCGGGCATCGCTGCAACTTTGCTCAGCGGTGGAAGGACTGCACACTCGGTTTTTAAATTACCGCTTAATCTTGCAACCGAAGAATATCCAACTTGCTACATCAGCAAGAGCAGTGGCCACGGTGCTCTTATGCAGCAGTGTAAGTTGATCGTCTGAGATGAATTCACGATGTCGTGCAAGAAGGCGGTAGAAGCGTTAAACCATAGCCTGCATGATATCCGTGGCAACGAGACGCAGATGGGTGGAGTGGTAGTTTTCCTCGCTGGTGATTTCAGACAGACCCTGCCTGTTGTTGGGAGGAGTACTTCAGCAGATGAAATGAATGCATGCCTCAAGGCATCACCACTGTGGGCTAGAGTCGAGAAACTTAATCTTACGTGCAATATGAGGGTACAGATTTATAACAACCAAGAATCTTGAGCATATACCAGTAAACTGTTGCAAATTAGAGAGAGTCGCTTACAAACCAATGATGAGGGCAAAATTAGGTTTATGAATGAATTTTGCAACCTAGTGATGTCGGAGGAGCTGATCATTTCTAAAGTGTTGCCAAATTTACAAACCAACATGACTAACAAAGAGTGACTGTGTGAGATAGCAGAATTGTCGCCAAAGCATGACTCTGTAAATAAAATTAACAAAACAATATTAGATGGCGTTGACGGTGAAACAAAGGTGTATAAGTTGATGGATACTGTAATGGCAAGTGATGATAGTACCACCAATCCCGTAGAGTTTTTAAACTCATTGGAATTCTCGGGTGTGCTTCTATATTCACAGGAGGATCTAAAGGAGATGAAGTTTTGATTCCACAGATTCCTATTATTCTCAACAATTTGCCTTTTCAATTTAAACGGTTACAGTTTCCACTGAAGATGGTTTTTTCTATGACTATCAACAAATCAGAGCCAGACTTAAAAGTAGCAGGAATACACTTAAGCACTCTGTGTTTCTCGCACGGTCAACTGTATGTCGCCTGTTCAAGAGTATCGAGTGCCCAAAACTTACATGTACTTGCCGAAAACAACAAATCGTACAACGTCGTCTACAGAAACATTTTGCTGTAATATATAATTGAAAATTTAAGTCTTACTAATATTATAAATGCAAAGGTTTGTGTGTTATGATTATAATGTGATTGAAATTATGTGATTTAATATTTTGTAATTAAAGTAAATAGTAATAAGTGTAACATAGTTTCATACTAATAAATAATAAATAGGTGATTTTAGCTATGTAGTTCGCCCGCAAATTATTTCCTTTATTTATCTTACTAATTATGAAGATAAATAAAAAAAACTTAAATTAATAATTGATAACTTATATAATATATATTTCTTTTACTACGAAATATTTAAAAGTGAAAATTAAAATGTTTAAGTAAAGATAGCATTATACGGCAAAATTATTTACAGCTAGAACTGAGAAAAACGCAGATATATTTGAAAGAAATAAAGTTTGATTTATGACCAAAACAGTTTAGTTGAAAATTAAAAGATTTTATTGATTATTGCTGGCGAAGCCATGACAGGTAAAAGCTAGTTTGTAGTATAAAACACATATTTTTCAAGAAGAAGTTTTGAAAAACACTTTGAAATAGTGAATATTAGAAGATCCATTTCTGAGTTAAATATAACCACATTAAGAAAAAAGGATAGCTTTATTAGGCATTTTCATAAAAACATTTATTCAAAGCATTCTTGGCTCACTAGATGTGGTCCAGAAATTAAATTGTTCTATTGGCCTTGTTTTTCAATGATAAAATATAAAAATGCATTTTATATCTAAACATAATCAAATACAGCAAATATAGACTGCAGGTTGCAATATATGTGGAAATTTATTGTATATATATTATTTGGTACTTGTATGTATATTTAACATAATTAATTAACACACACTATAGTTGGTTTACATTTAAATATGCATATTTTATGATCTAATGTATATTTAAAAAATTGTCAGCTTTAGGGGTGTCAAAACTGGAGTGGGAAACAAAGAGGCAATCCCCCCCCCNGGGCCAAGATATGTTCCCCCCACTCCCTTTAAGCCCCGCATTCTTTTCAACACTCACTATAAAGATTCTAATGTACCTTGTATAAATCATTGAACAGAAGGACGTCTAAAGCCACAATTATTAAGCTTTAGGGAGCATACCCTCCTCCCCCCACACTTCCTAGTTTGCCTAAGTATTTTTGTCATGAGAAGCTACTTTATATTATAACTATACAATATTAGAATATGTATGGCCTCATTGTTAAATAAGACTCTTAAGGGCCCAGACTATGGGGCTCATTCAAATGACAATGGTTCTACCTTGCATAGTGATTTAAAGCATAAAGAGAACTGTTGTAATTTAAAAAAAAGCATCAAAAGTCTCAGCCCTTAAGTCCAAGACTTAAGGCACAAAATTATGTTATTGTCTTATAGTGAGTGTGTGTGTGTGTGTGTGTGTTGTACCTATATTCTGTAGTATTTGGCTCTATCCCAATATATGCTATAATTAGGCTACTTTAGAGGTTAATTTGAGCACTATCAGCACTATAGCTATTATAAAATGTATTTGATAATCATTTAACAATGTTGTCTAAGTATTTGTTTTCCCTGTAGATTTGCTTGTTGCTGTCAACTACAAAATAATATGTTGCAGCACATATAAACTTGTGTGCTAATTTATTTAATCTACATAAACAGATACTTTTTAAAATGAATATAACCAAACATTTTAAAATAAATTTGCCACCTGCTGACCAGAAAGTTAAAGGATCTTATCAGCTGTATTTTTTTTAGTAAATTAAAACTCAGTTATAAGAAATATATTATAGTTTTTTTTACCTCTAACGTAACACGGGGTTACAAGGTTTTACTCTATCATCGTAGAATACCAATTAGTATTGTTTTACATAATTTTTTTTATTATTTTACCTGCGCCAAGTCTGCTATTGATTGACTCCTGTAGAAAGGATGGCAGATCCGGTCTCCTACACCAATGCTAGCTACAGAAGTCCTTTTCGTCCTAATAAGGGTGCTTGGCCGGGACGAAGATGCACTTTCAACTTCCAGTTGTACTTCATAAGGTGAGGCATAGCTAAGAATGGTGAGGGCATCTTCAAACACCATGTGACGGAAACTGATGCGTACACTGTCAATACGATCACCTGAAATGTAATCACATTATTCAAACATGACAATCAGCTGTAAACTCATGATTTAAAGACTTATGAAGAAAAATAAATTGACTGGTTTCTCATCTAATGATGTATTATATCTGTTAGAAGGACTTAAAAATCTAAATTAGCTCCCTCACTAAAACAAAACTATTCATCTGATAATAAATACAAAACTTTTCTAAAAAAAAGGTTCTGTATACATCTGATAATAAATACAAAACTTTTCTAAAAAAAAGGTTCTGTATTCATCTGATAATAAATACAAAACTTTTCTAATAAAAGGTTCTGTATTCATCTGATAATAAATACAAAACTTTTCTAAAAAAAAGGTTCTGTATTCATCTGATAATAAATACAAAACTTTTCTAATAAAAGGTTCTGTTTTGAGATAGCATGTTGATTTATCAAGGCTATTAGTGTCTGGAAGTTTTCCATGATGAGGGTTTTTTTAGTTAATATTAACACTCAAAAACTAGATACACTCTCAAAATGCCTTTTCGAGGTTCTACCAACATTTTCTAATAATGAATGAACCTGCAACCTCAACTCAATTCAGAGGACAGCAATGTCAGGCTGCTTGTCCTGGTCGCTATGAAGCATGAAGGTTCATGTGAAGTCACATTAAGAGAGTTAACCATTATGATGGAAATTTGTTGAGGTATTTCAGAACCAGATACCTGATTCCTACCCAAGATGCAACTGGTACCAACTAAGTTTATGGCCTAATACAAGAATGAGGGTGTAAATTAACATTGTTTACCAATTTTGCTGCCTCTGGATATATTTTTTGTCAAATTAAATGTAATTAAAAAAATGACACCTGAATACGAATTAAACCTGTGATCTTTGACTTAGCATGCTAATGCTCTATTAATGAGCCACCCGGGAATTGCCCTGTGGTCAGAGTCAATCTTGACTCGTAGTTTAAGGCAGCAAAAGGAGTCCATTAGTAGCAGTGAATCAATAATAGCTATAAGAGCTGTAAAATTCACACATCCGTCACAGACTAAGTTAAGAATGACTATGAGAAAAGGATGATTCCCGGGTAGCTCAGGGGTAGATCATTGGCGCACTGATCCAAAGATCCCCGGTTCGAGTTCTGTGTCCAAGTGTCGTCTTTCAAGCTGTAGTACAAGCTTATTAAATGATATGTTACCCGGTGTGATACGACCAGACTCTGAAGCAGGACCACGGTGGAGCACATCCTTGATATAGATTCCATCCCTCATGTTGCCACAGATATTGAACCCAAGACCTGTGAAGTCATGGCTCCTCAATGATACCACATTCACCTGCGGCTCCTGGTGACAAACAAACACTAATACAGGCTCATTCCTAGGAGGGCCATTTCATCAACCTGTCTTCAGGTTAAAAAACAATTCTTTCACAAACAAACATGGGTGCAGGAACAGTTTTTATTCATGGGGTAGGAGGGGAGCAAAATTAATGAAAGTCTAGGTTAAGTTAAGTTGAGTAAAAAAAAGTAATGCTACTGTACTTTCTATAATGGTATGTTCTATAACCAATAAGAAATATAAATTCTGAAAGTGTTTTGTCCATCATGTAGAGTCTTGCTAAGGTTGAAACGAATAAAAATAAAAGCAATATAAAAAAGTCTTGGTTCACAGTCTGATAAAAGTGGTGTTTAGTTGAAAAATAAGTTTCAGATTTTGTGCATACCAATGTACCATTTCATTTCAACCTGCCCACCTGGTCTTTATTACTAATTATTTGATTGTTTCAATAGAGAATAATAATTTGATTGATCAAAACATTGGAACTTGTTTGAATCAAAGATTTACTTATAAACAGACTTATTTTCCTAGGTCCTACATAAATACAAAACTATATATTAAGGGCATGAACTCGTATGTGGATGACAAACTGTCTTGAGCCATCCAAATAAAAGATTAGTCAACTCAAGCTTGTTCAATGTTAGACTATTGGTCGTGAGAATCTTAAGTAAATCCACAATTTTTACTAAACCGTGACCCTTTCCCCAGTTCTGATGCTTATGTAGGCCTATACAAAGGCTAAATTTATCCTGAACTATGCACACCTAATCAGGAAAAAATGTGTTGCTACTACATATACTAATAGAACAATGGTACATTTCTCAATCCAAGCAATATTGAATAAATTATGCCGTATTTCAGTTACAGGTGCTTACAATTGGCCCAAATAGAACTGAAACATTTTTAATTCATTCTAGAAACGCCTCGATGCAGCATTAAGTTAACTAATCTTTTCTACGTTCACAGCTAAGATTATTAGAGCATTTAACATTCATGTTGGACTACACCTTTGGCCTCTGGATGTATATTTTATAAGACTACAATTGCTTGGAACTAATCAAAACATTGTTTTATAACGTTTTGCCTTACCAGTATTGTTTTTGAAGCTTAAAACCATAAATCAATAAAAATTGTATTGCACAATTTTAACAAGTGTATAATTATAAGCTATAAATAGTGATTCAATTATTTCAAATCATTACTATTCACAAGGTCAAACTTGCTATGTTACTGTATATATTTTACGTACCATTGTTAAAGTGAAGTACCTAGTTGATGTATGGGGCTGAAATTTAGTATAAATAGACATTCACATGAAGTGTCCACAGTGAAATATTTATAATATGTTGAATAGAAATATTTTTAATTTGTATCCAACTTATATGTGATAAAATACATACTTTTTAATCATATAAAAGTAATTTTATTTTTTACCCCAATAATTTGATTTTATCGTATTTTGTAGTGTACAATGTCCTTATTTTGATTTTTTTTTTTTGTTTTGTTTAACTAGGTTCTCGTTAATTTTATTTATGTGACTGAGTTGATCATTGTAAATTGACATTTTAAATGTCTATTTAATGAAGCTTCTTGTTTTGACTGTACCAGACACAACACAGACTAGCAGAACATAATATATCAGGCCGAGGGAGGGTCGGACCGCCCAGACAAATGACACACCCGAAAAAAGGGTATGCTGGAGAGGGCTGAGTGAGTGACATAACCTGCTATCTTTTACTCGCTGTAGCATTTTCAAATGTACTATTTTACACACAAATTTAAACAAAATTGAATCTGACCAAGTAATTGACTACTTTGTCTTTTATATGCAAAAAATGGTCACTTAGATTGATTTTGGTGAGAATTAATTATATAAAAACCATACATATTTTTAATAAGTAACATACATCATCTTTCTTTGAAATCTTTGTATGAAATTACCAGAAAAAAATTTTCTTTTTGGTTGCACTATTACAAATTTTGTTCTTAATATTCCTGTAACCAATCAAAGTTCTCATACCAAAAAAATATTTCACTAAACCAAAGACCATTGTTAAAGAAGTAAAATAAATGGTTGACAGTCATATTATGACTAAAAACAACTATTTTAAATCTAAGAATGATAAATTTAGCCTTAATCTTTCTATAGATAGCACAATACCAACAAGGTGCTAAGGAAGACGAGTCTATTGGGAGTGGAGGAGGTTGTATAATGATGGGACACATACCCTGTACACATCACAATACATTGTTAAGATAATCAAGTCTCATAGAATATGGTGGGCAGGACATGCAGCGCGAATGGGAGAATTTAGAACCTTGTTTAGGGTACTCACTGGCAAACCCAATGGGAAGAGACAATTGGGAAGACCTAGACACAAATTGGAGTATAACATTAAAATGGTCCTGAAAGAGATAGGTTGTAAAGAGGTGGACTGGCTAGAACTAGCTCAAGATATGGATATAATGTAATGAGGTGGAATGAATAGAACTAGCTCGAGAGAGAGAGAGAGAGAAGTGGTATACGTTTGTAAGTGTGGCAATGAACTTTCAAATTCCTAAAGCCATAGAGGAAGTAAGCACTATATCACTTAAATTTGAGAACCGATTTGAGTAGCAAAATCCATTCATTTTATTTATCACAAATCAGAACCTCTATGTATTAGTTTTGTACTTCTTTGTTCCTTTAGCACAAAATAGGAAAGGGACTTTTCTGTTTGTACATCAAAACATGTCTTGACCTTTTTACTTATTTTTTATCCAAATAACACAATTTACTTCATCAGAATCAAAATAATGTATTTTGTTTTGTGATTGTGGCAAAAAGAAGTATTATGTTACATAAATAAACTAAAAAGTAAATTATATTACCACTGGTATCATCCTATAACTTGACCACCAAAATAAATAAGATTCTTTTATAACTTGTTTTATATAAAATATTAGTTTCAAAATAAAATATTTATATTTTGTAAATACATGCTCATGAACACAACTGAATAAGGTTATTATAATGTCAATGACTATCCTTATTTCTTCTGGTTTGCCATCTTAATTAAGAAATTCTCATTTGTAAAATATTTTAAAATGTAATACTGACACCACTTCTACAAAAAAAATAAACCTCCAAACTGGTATTTTCTCAAGTTTGTGTTTTAATAGTTTCAATAGTGTAAAAATGCTTAAATAAAAAGTATAAAAAAAAATTGTTTGTTGTGAAAGTTGGAATCGGTTAACATGACTGTAGCTCAACACATGTTCATGCAGATCATATGGTTTGGCGAATGGCTACATGAGAGTAGATCTGGTAACTTTTGCTAGCTGTCAGTTATAACCACTCCCACGCTGGTTAAACTATAAACTACATGCGCTGACTAGTAATTGTTGTACCTTTATTTAATACTTTTTGAATCTTATGCTATACCAAACAATGATAAACACTCCATTTAAATGTCATTATAGTTATGTTTAGTTCTTAGGCCACACCTTACCACCTGTCCATAATATTGACTTGAAGGGAGGAGTAGGGGTGAATTTAAAGGAAATGTACCAGTATTTACATAAAGAGAGAGTATAAAACCCTCTAGGAAAGTCACCTCAGTACATTCAGCCGATTGCTCATAACTCAAGTTTTCAATATAATAAAATACTTTACAACAAACTTCTTATGTAGATTATTTTTAGAATATGAGAGACCAAGTATTTTTGTATTTTAATTCATAACCTGGGTTCATTTTGCACAATTCATATTTTGTCGTTACAATGTCCCAACACTGACTGGCATCGAACTAATAATCCAAGGTAAGAAAATATACAAGGTTTTGGTACAGTCATGATTCTACCATGAAGTCTATCAACGCCTCTTTTGGGCTGAGCATAAAACGTTTATCTAATAGGAAATATAATATCAGCAATGGCCTAGACCAGAGGTCAGCCAATGGTGGATCATGACCGACAGGTTGATAGAGGTAGTTTTAAGTCAATCCCATAAGAAAATTACATTGTCATTAAAAGTCAATCTTTGGTTTTTCTAAATTTGAAAATATAACAAATATTTTCAGATAATATACCAAATACAGTAGACCTACATACAAATGAAATTTTGGCGTGACCAAAAAAAACACCTTATTTGGTCATAATAGGTAATGTTAAAACAATTTTTTTTAATAAAGAAGAATTATACATTTTATTTTTGCTATTTTGTGTTCTATAGAAAGGTGGGTAATAACCCTGGGCATGGGACGACTCCTAGATAACTCAGTGGTTAGAGCACTAGCGTACTAAGCCAAATGTCCTGGGTTTGATTCCTGTGTTCAGGTACCATTTTTAAATTTAAAGAATATGATATTTAGATGTAGCTATAACAGTAATTAACAAATATAATAGCGTGGGTATTTAATCCATTGTATTATTAGCGTTAATTTGCCCACATTGATGGCTGCATGGTCTAAGGCGTCACTCTCGCAATACACTAGACTGCCGATGATGAGAAGATCGGGGTTTTAATCCTGGGCAGGAGTACTGAGGGTTTTTCCAACATGTTTTTAAACTCTCCCTCCATGAAAATGCTGGTACACTTCCTATACTTTAAAACTTACTTATCCCTGGCCCATTAGCGTAATTAGTACACAGGTATACAACCCGAAAAGGTAGTAAGTCGTGCTGATAAATAAAAACTTAGTGCTAATTTAATGGTACTATCTAAAGATACAACCGCAGATCACATGACCTGACGCATGACGCGGTCAAAGTAGATCTAATAGCTTTTTCTAGCTGCCAGATAAGGTCCTTCCTATGAAATTGGGGGTTTACATCCTGG
The DNA here is from genome assembly GCA_902151425.1 of Timema shepardi. Taxonomy (NCBI): domain Eukaryota; kingdom Metazoa; phylum Arthropoda; class Insecta; order Phasmatodea; family Timematidae; genus Timema; species Timema shepardi. Next base: position 9,168 of record CABFVX010002209.1, on the reverse strand, counting down.
TTGTGATCGTAGTATTTATTTTAGTTCTACTTTAGAAGTACCTTTGGAAAATATGAATAATTTAAGAGACATTCAGCTCTCTTTGAGCAAGCTGTATAACATCAGCTTACTATTCTAAGAGCTCCAAGTTCGATTCCAGGTAAAGATGAACCCGTGGTTTTGTTATATTTGACTTTTTGTGAGAACCAGTTTGGGCTATCCTCAGCTTACACAAATTTGAGAACACAGGATAAGAAAGACAAATTTTAAGAAAATACACCAGCATTCGCCTGGGAGGTGAAGGTAAACCATTAGTTGAAAAACCATCCCTAGTGCAGCCAACCAGTACTCGAACCACAGCGTCCTGGGTCAGAGTCTAAATAGGTTTTATCATGTTTCAGTGTCAGGGGCAGCTCGTATAGGGAGGGCTTACCGCCCGTTTGGGTCACATGCTTCTGCACTAATTACACTAATGTGATAATTAAGAAGTTTGAATGAGGAAATGTGCCCGAATTTGAGTGGAGGGAGAGTGGAAAGCCATTTTTTTTAACTCAGCTCAACCGCGATTCTAGCCATGATAGCCCCGTCCTTGGGAGTCCAGTGACGCGTTAGACCAGTGGTATTCAACCTGGGGTAAGCAAAGACATCGTAAGGGGTATCTAAATAAAATTAATATACAATTTCGAGATAAACACTGAATAATCGGGGTCTTATATATTTAGGACTAACCACAGGAGACCAGGACGTAAGAATATTTGATCTAGGCGCGCCATTTTTTCTCTCATATATGGTTTAGTAGGTAGTATGTCTAGTGAGCTAAGGGTCTTGGATTCTATTCCTGGCATGACCGAAAAAATGCATCATTGGTGAAATGTGGGTTTACCCTTTCACAGTGATGAATTAACGGCCGGGGACTGGATGTTGTGCTTGTCTTAGTCCTATGTTGGATTATAAGGCATATGAAGCTACGACAGGCCAAGCAAGCCGTTAGTGGAAAATATGTCTTGAATAAAAAACTGCCCCAGGCTAGAAACAGTAATAGAAGTAAGAAAAAATGTAAATTATAAAATGTGTCTTAACTTTCACCATGTCCCAACAAGTTTGAAGCTATATATCCCCAGAGTTATTTTTATATACAAAACTCTGGGGATCCACAATGATAAAATGTTGAATACCACTGCGTAACACCGTTCGACCACCAAAGCAGGTAGGTAAAGGAATTGGAATGAGGAGTGGGGGTAGCTAATTAGTCTGGAATGTAAACGATTACTAACCGGAGAGACTCTGGGGTTGACTCACTCAGAGTAGGTTTGTGTTTGAGTCTCAAGTTTGGTTTGATCGGGTGGATGTAAAATTGTGTTAATGTAAAATATTTAATTTAAAAATACATAATTTATTATTCAAAGAATTTTTTAGCACCACGGCTAACTATCCGTTCGGATTATACGATTATGTATTTATTACGCTAATGAGGAAGGTTATATTTATAGGAAGTATACCCACATTTGCGTTGAGGGAGAGTGGGAAACAATTTTAGGGAAAAAACTCGGTACACCTGACCGAGATTTTAACTCTCATTATCAGCAGTCTAGTCTACCAAGAGAGTAACGCGTTAGACCACTCGGCCACTGAAGGGAACTAGAAAGTTGACGAATGCAACTGATAGATGACCTCAAACAAGGAAAGAAGATGAAGTTTCAGATGTATATAAAAAAGGAAGCTACTTGTAAGGTCATTCTGGAGGACTTAATTTGGATATGGTCATCAAAAGACAACGCCTATAACTCTTGAATGTCGTAAAAAAAAATGTTATGAACGCATTCTATACAACAAAATGTATGTTACTGTTGACATGTCTGCAAAATCAAGACTTGAAATCTGATTAGTTCCAATAAGAGTTCTGAGTAGCACCAAGACGGAGCAAATTATTGGACCAAGTCCAGGGCTCTTGGCTGAGGAAAATATAAACAGGAATTAAAAAGTGCGAGAAACTATTACTCCAAGACATTTTTTGACAGAATATTTTAAATTAAATAAATTTATATTTTTACTTTCAAAGTTTTGAAATTAGTTTAATCTCCTTATCAATATTAACAAAAACAAACCAATATTTAATAATAACTTTTTTGAAGAAACAATAATTAATCTAATTTGTTGTGATGGCAATATTTTCTTATTTAAATACAATATTTAACATGACGCACGCTTTTAACAGTTAATTTTGTAATAAAAAATGATAGTGTCGAAACCTTGAAAATAAAAATATGTATTCAACGTTGGGGCCTCCAATTTAGTACATCACCGGGGGCCTCCACAAGCCTGAGTCCGGCCCTGCAAATGGGACGTGTTTGGGTGAATAATACGTATGGTTGCGATTGTTGCATGACCTTGACAAGTGTACGTGGGTATGCAATTAACATGAGAGCGAGTGTGCGATGCCTTTTTTGTCTGTAGGGTGTGTTTTTGTAGACAGGCGGCCCGGAGACCGCGACCGGAATATCGACAACAATACTGTGTCGCAGAGGCAAGGGCTCTCAGGTTACATGTAGAGTCGGACCGGCATTGGAACAGACATAAACAAGGTCGAAAAGTCTCAAAAACTTCTTTTCGTGATATTATATGCCAAACATGTGTTCTATGGATGTCATCTGTCTATTATGATAGCTGTTAAATACTAATAGACTGCGAACCTTTTGGCAATACTCTACATTTATATTATAAAGGTTTGTGTATCTCGTATTGGACTAGACGGCTGAAGACGGGGATTCGGGTGTACCAAGGGTGGATTTTACTAAATGGTGCACTTCCTCTCAATAAAACCTTGGCTAATCCCTAAACCATTAGTGTAATTAGTATATAGGCGTATAACCCAAACGGTTAGTAAGACGCGGTGCTAAAAAATAAAAATATAGTGAACGGATCTCTTCTTGCAAACTACGCGCTGCTCCGCCCCAAAGATCGAGAGGACGCTCAGCTCAAGACACCAAGGTACAAGTTAGAAAGAGAAGGAAGAACATTAGTAGTTCACCCTGAGAGGCCTTATTCCCTATTGGGCCAGGCGGTAGCGACGGAAATAATTAGGGGAAAGCTGGAAATGGTTTTGATCGCTTTATTTCGGAGTCTGGTGAAAACACTAAGGTTTCCCCCTCGAAAGACTTCTGCGTTGATCGCCATTTTGGAAAAACGGAGCAAAATTTCAGTTTTTCGCCAATATCTTCGTTTGTGTCAGTTTGACCGTGAAAACAGCTATTACCAATATTGAAAATAGTTAAATTCTATATAAAAACGTTTAAAAGGACTTATTCGCTAAGGCCTACAATTTCGGAGCAATAGCCGCGAGAAGTGTGGCGGCATTCTCCCGCAAACACTCGATCCACACTCATCCTCTCAAGATAACCAAACCAACGTAAGGAGCTTCTTTCACATTGACCAATTGGATTCCCTTTCAAACCACACTCCTTCAGCACCAATTCATTACGGATTCTGTCCATACGAGTTTTTTCCCGCACATATTTCTTAGACATATCATTCCAACCACATTCGCCTTGCTCTTTTGTTTCTCCCGACAAACCCTCACTTCACATCCATAAAACAATGTTGGCGTTAACACACTTTTATATACAGCCATCTTTGCTTGTTTTGAAACTAGTTTATCCTTTGCAATAGTTTACACACATCCAACTACTCTACTCACCAGTATGTCGATTTCACCATCCATCCTTCCATTTTTACAGAACATTCTGACCAAATACTCAAAATCATTCAATTGTTCTAACAGTTTTATATTAAGCTGAAAATCATTAATTTACTTAAAAAACATAACACCAAGCCTTAAACAACTCTTTTTAAATTAAATCTGAATTTTTTTTAACTTTAAACAAAATTGTACATTTGAAAAAAAATGCCAAGATTCGAATGTGGATTTGAAAGTTGAAAGTAATGTTATTGTTCAGATTAGGGAAGTATTCGATTCAACTCTATATTTACATAATGCAAGTGCGCCACCTTGTAGAAAATATCTCCGGACACCCCGAGGGAGAGCCGCGAGTGAAAACAACATCCGGCCCGGCCTGTTTAGGTATTGTTGGACGTGACAAAACAAGTGAATGTTGATAGAAACAGGCATGAGTCATTCATTCAGTGTAAATAGGAGTCGTTCGCGATATAGACCGACAGTGAAGGTATCCTCCCTTAGGACCGTACTTACGTGATCTATTGCAAAGCAATAACACTAGACACCTAGAAGGGGGCTGTCATGTGAAGGGGGGGTCAAATCCAATTTCCATAAAAAGATCCATTTAGTAAATAATTGGTTTTTGTGGCCAACAATGATAATATTTACTTATAATACTAGTGTTAGTAAATAATTGGTTTTTGTGGCCAACAATGATGATATTTTCTTAAAATACTAGTGTTAGTAAATAATTGGTTTTTGTCGCCAACAATGATGATATTTTCTTAAAATACTAGTGTTAGTAAATAATTGGTTTTTGTCGCCAACAATGATATTATTTTCTTATAATACTAGTGTTAGTAAATAATTGGTTTTTGTCACCAACAATTATGATATTTTCTTATAATACTAGTGTTAGTCTATAGGCGTTTATAATAGTATAAATCAAAAGTGACATACTCAGATATCATGACTTGATTCATGAATATGTGAAAGTAGAACCTGTAGCTATTTTTATGGAAATTCGACTTTAAATGTCAGTCTACTAAAGTTACTTCTATATAGCCATAGGTAAAAACAGATGCGCTATAGTTACAACTTTTAAAATAAAGTATAAATGTTGATAATAAAATAATAAAAGCTAAAAGAAGAAAGTTATTTTTTTTCAATATTGACTGAAAATTACATTAGTTGTATTGTGGATGTATTTTCATTTTTCTGAACCCATAATTCGTAACATGACTACTCTTTTCTACTTTTAATGAAGAACATTACTTTTACCTCGAAATTGTAATGGATCTTGACATTTTATGTACCCATAACTAAATAAATAGTTTGACAAAACTGTACAAACTTTTTCATACTGTGCATTATAGCTTTGAGTATTATTATTATTTTCATAAAGGTATTCAGTAAACTACCCTTAAGTACTTTTTCCTCGTAAAAACAAACAAATTGTCTTGTTAACCACAGTAAAAACTCTTTGTATATAAATTTGAAATCAAATTGTTAAAAATATCTATAAATTTTCATAATACCTATAAATTATTTTATTTTAGAAATATATTTGTTTATAATGTAAAAAGCTAACTAGTCAGCTAGGACACCTAGGGATTTTTCAGGATTATATATGTAGAAAAGATTGGGCAATTTATATCACTGAATTTAATTTACTATTAACTAGATAGAAAATTATAGAGAAACAAAAAAAGCCACTTTTTGAGGCGTAGCTGTTTAAATAAAATTAATATAAGCAAAAAAATATAAAACGCTCAAATTTCTTTTGTGGCCCACATACAAATAAATGTATTTATAAAAAGAGCACCAGATATCTACATCCTTATAAAATGTTGATACATTTGAATTTCATATTCATGTCTAAAAACATTTAAAAAAACTATCTCTGCAGTTGTGTGTTTATGTTTATGTATGACTACGTTAACACTTTACAGGTCGTAAATGGCAACAAATTGACTACAATAATTTCGTATTAGCTTAATCTAGATAAAATTGAAATTAAAATTAATCACTGACATTTCAATTGTTTAATTATTTTTATATATAAGCGTATGATCCGAATGGTGGCGCTAAAAAAAAAAATTGATGTAACATTTTTTAAACAAAAATTATTATTATTATTATTATATTTACATATATATCATAATCTTTGAGAGATTTTACGTCAAAACCATTATTTTGCAATTTGTATATGCAACCAAGCATTTAAAATAAATGTTTATAATTTTGTTGTCATATAATATATGTCAACAAAAAAAAAGTAATTTCTCGCCAAGTTTAAAACCTGTTTTGAAAAAAATTATAGACTACTAAGTTGTACTTTATGGGAATTTCCCCCTCCCCCCTCTAAACTCATTTCTGTTACTTGTATCTCACCAAATTATAAATTCTACGTACAAATATTTTGTCAAGAAAATGGCGTTTTGCGTAAACATAACTAAACTATATAATATATATTTGTATAAATCGAAGCTCTACACACACAAAAAAAAAGCAACAAAAGGGGTGTGCACTTTTGGTTTTTCCACGTACTTCCCCTTAAAATAATTTAATTTTAGCTATATATCAATTATTACTTAATAACTCACTGTAAGACTCGCGAAGTAAATTAAGTTTAAAAGTAATTTATCTCATTTTAAATGATAGGTAGAAAGTATAATACCTCACAAAAACCAGCACGACAGTTGTGAGTTTGTAGGGATCAAGAATGTCAGTGGGTCAGAAGAGGAGCTCTAAAATTTCAACTCACCGCGAGAAAAGAGTCATCCAGCGTTTTTCTTTTGTCACCACGGGCTCCCGCGATGACCCCCAGGGGGCTCCACGAAGACCACCGCGTCTGAAATGTCCACAACGTCTTATAAAGGACTGAGCCATTTTGTATTGCTTTAAATGTTTCGACGGATGATATGAGCTTCAGGATACATTTAATAAGGGGGAGAGTTAAAAAAAAAATAGAAACGCAGATTATAATAGTTTAATATTGTTTATAAATGTAAAGAAATTATATATTTTCCCTTTTGTCCTTCAGATGGAGATGTAGGAGACGCGAGAAAAGGTCATTTAATTTAACCAAAAGAAAGTTTTGCTATAAAAACTGCAAAAATACTGGCCTTTTCTTGCTCTCCCTCTCTACTCAACCTAAATTGAACATTTTGGTGTGTTTTTTTCCCCTAGTATTTCCCTGATAGTTAATACTATTCCAAACACTTGCTCATGGTCAATTTTCATTTGTCATCATTTTAAATAGCAGATTATTTTAATAAATTTTGAAAATGGAATGCTGGTATTGAAATGTTCCTTTAACCCTAATCTTGAGGAGAACCAAAACAAAACTATTAGGAGGAAAGTAAAGTTCTCCATATTTCAAGTGTCCATTAAATTAAAAATGTGTAGAAT
>CABFVX010002208.1:76376-121611 GCA_902151425.1 Timema shepardi | reverse complement strand
CCCCTCCCCCCCTTGGTCCCCACCTTATTCCCTTAGCCTCATAGTTTTTGAAACTAATGATTGAATCTATCCCAAAAAAACAAAACCAAAACATGGTCACCACCTGGAATACTTTGTATATATAGTTGGCCCTGCCATTTTGAGACCGAGGATGTTCCGAGTTAAAAAAACATTTTACCCCAAGAGCGACACCACTTGTTTGGCAACACTTATAAGAGTTAGTGTTTTTCAAGACTATTGATAACTATTTGATATAGATCTAAAATATCTGTAAACACAAGAAAATCACGTCCAAAGCTAGCCGTCCATTTTTATTTTTCACATTCCAACCGAACTCCAACTATTCTCATTTCAAAGGATGTAAATATTTTGATTGGTTGTTCCCACCCAGCTTGTATACATCAGGACAAGAGTATTCAACATTTTGAAAGAGTCTGAATAACATGTGTTGGTGTCCAATAGGTCACTCAGTTTCTACCCATAATACCTCACATTTGTATAACCTTTCTTATAACTGAATACCATCTTTATCATAAATAAGACCTGAAGATGGTGTAACATCGATAATAATATCAAAACATGTCGTCATAGAAGAATGAGCTGCTAGCAAATAAGGAGATGGGGATAAAAACATATTTTGTCATTTATTTAAAAGTTAAAATAACTTGTTGAATATTTAGCAAAATAAGCATTGTTAGGGACCTTATTTAATATTTCAATTATATACAAAATATACCACCATTTTTATACGGATTTTAGTGTTTTATTTGAGCAAATACTAAGGAAGCTCTTCATATTGGTTATGTTAAGAAAAAAAAGTTTGTTAGTCAAGAAAGTACCAACTGTCCCCCTCTCCCTTCAAAAAGAAAATGGAGTTGAAAACTCCCTTGTTCACCCTTAAGGAGATGATTTTTACTGGTGGTTTCCTAATCCTCTCTCCACGCTAATGTAGTCTCACTTTATCCAAGCTTCTTTCTACTTCCATCAATTTAGCTTCAGCCATAGTTTATCCTCGTGTCGGATACACAGCTCAACATAAACGCTTGCGACAGTTCAATGAACTATCTTTATTTTCATCTTCATTTCCTTGCAAACAAAAATAAACAACTCAAGTATTAGTGTACCAGGGTTTTTATACCTATCAATTAGTCAGAGAGTTTACCTCAAATGTTATGTTGCCGTACCTATAGTACATTATTATTAAATCCTGCTTGTTTGGTCATCTTTATATTGTGGTTTTGAAGCTATTGGTTATATAACTGTCTTGGTGGTGCTTTATAACCTCAGGTCATGGCTCACAAGTGTTGGGGGAGAAAGAGAGCGAAGGTCCTGTCCAAATCTATCTTAATTTTAAAATCATGAAAACACGCTTTTGGAAAAATGGATAAGGTAACATTTGTGCGATTCATTTGCTACCAAATGATTGCTATTTTCTAATTAAATGTTTAAATGCTTTGGTTTTTTTCCTTCGATATTTACAGATAGCAACACCTAGGAATCAACTACTTGTCTCAGAGAATTTAATTTGATTTGTGTTTTATATCGTTTTGGGGATTTTATTGTAAATACCGATTAATTTATGTCAATTTAATAAGTTGTCGATCCACCCTCTTTTTAAGTTGATTCTAAAAGTATTCTATAGTTAGCTGTATAACACATTATATTTGTGTTTTAAATGCCTTATTATTTGTTTAGGTCAAACAGCCTATAAAAAGATCTTCAATTATACGTTAAGGCCGGTTCACATTGAGAGCTAAGCTAGGCTACGCCGCACTATGTTTTGGCCGATTGCGAGCCGGGAAACATTTTTGTCTTCCATCTTATGTTGCGCATGCGCATAATGCAGCTTGGGCTCGTTTTGAACAGATGCAGTGCCGAATTCTTGAAAATAACCAAAGAAGGATTGAAAGTTTGATTCTCACTTTATTTCACTTGTATTTAAGTAATATTATATTTAGGGTTTGATATTTAATAAGCGTTTTTATATTAAAACGAAACCGTTAATTGAACTAGTCAAACCTCCATTTCCTTCCTCTTCCAAAACATTAGCTAACAGCAGCCCCTCCTCGTCATCAGTATCATCATCTGAGCTCAAACAAAACATTAGCTAACAGCAGCCCCTCCTTGTCATCAGTACCATCATCTGAGCTTCAGACAAAACATTAGCTAACAGCAGCCCCTCCTTGTTATCAGTACCATCATCTGAGCTCAGACAAAACATTAGCTAACAGCAGCCCCTCCTCGTCATCAGTACCATCATCTGAGCTCAAGCAAAACATTTCGGAGAGTTCCACAGCTTAACTTCATTAGCAGACCAGAAAAACCCCACAATGAATCCAGTAGGGATGAGTGTGAAACAAAACTGACAACTAGTCTGGTCAAACTAAGAAAAAAATGCGGTTAACCCCCCAAAAATTGCAAGAAAACATTTTATGGTGTATTAGGTGTGTAATAACACAGGAAAAGTTGGCCTAAATAGGCAGACCAGAAGTGGTCCTATTGTGGCATCCAAAAATAGCTGCCAATGGCAAATAAATGAGTGAAATGTGGACAGTGTGTTGAAATTTGAAAGTGAGCCAGGATTAGACAACCTTCTTTAGGAACTCGAGGGACTTTATACTGGCCTGGAGGCTGGTCAAGTTGATGTGGATACTGTATTGAAGCAATCAGGGAAGGACTAAGTCCAAAGAAGAATAAATTAAGCAATGGTTCAGAAACATATAAACTGTGGTTGCACTGCCATTTAATGTTGGAGATAGCCAGGGAACTCTTAGAAGCCGACCGAACAGGGTCGTGGGACATGCATCTCCACACTATATCCGAGTGCTTACCCATATTTGCTGTTGCAGAGCCTACCAATTTTCTGAATTTTGCGTATATCCACTGGAAGAACATGAAGTTATTAGATATTCAACATCCTGAAGTGTATCATGGATTCCAGAATGGATTCTGTGACATTATTGGGCTGGCCTTGGATCTGACTTGGTGATGGAGAACTCTTATGCAATTCATCAAGAAGTGGTATGACTGAACATCAAGAGTACTGGTGGGAGTGGTATGACTGAACATCAAGAGTACTGGTGGGAGTGGTATGACTGAACACCAAAGAGCTGTGTGGACCATGTCTGTTCCCATTGGTTCCTCGTACATTCATGCCATGCATGACCTCACTAACAAAGCATATACAAGTGAACAACACAAGGAAGCGACTACCCCACGAATGGAGAGAGACAGTCAGGATAGCTATCTCTAGATGATGTGCTCAAGTATAAACGTTCACTGTACCCGCCATCATTGTGTGAAGATAAGTATCTTTCATGAAAGTGCAACTTCAGGAGGCCATATGAAACCATGTCAGGTCGTCTGATGCTGGTGTAATTGATGGAGGACCACTTCTACATCGGTTGAAATGGAAGGAAGTACCTACAGTTCACTTACTGATGACTATTCGCCATGGCAAGGCCACGATTTTGTTTGATGGACATAATAAATGACCAAGCACAAAGGATAATACACATTTACATTGAATGATCAATGTTCCAAACAATGTGAACATGAGAGAAGGAACATCTGTTGAAAAAATGCAAGATTTCCTCTCAAATGAGACAAATAAACAGGCCCTCATCTACCTCATCGCTGAACGCTTGTGTCAGAAAGGCTGTCATGTCATACACGCTGATGTAAAATATAGTGAAAGGAACCATTGAAATGTCATCTTACAGGTCTACAACTCTCATCAGAGAAGACACAGACCTATTGGTATTGTTGCTGTATCATGCTGGTAAATGACTGCAAGGATCTTTATTTTCGATCTTGCAAGGACAAAGGGAAACCATATGTATACAGCATCAAGGTTCTGGAACAGTTTCTTGGTGAAGCTGTATGCTCTGATCTGTTGTTTGCCCATGCATTTCCTGATTGCGACACTATATCAGGAATCCATGGGGTCTTCAAGAAGTCTGTCTTTCCAAAAGTTGTTAAGAGACAATCCTGTTTTTCACACTTCAAAGATCTTTTGCACTCCAAACGCATATCAAGATACTTTAGAGGCCACTGGCTGCAAAGTAATAGTGTCCATGTTTAAGGGTAACCAGTCTGAATCTCTAATGTCAATACATTACAGCATTTTTTGTAGGAAAGTATCCTCCTCAAATACATTTGTAAAGCCCGAAAAACTACCTCCAACACCGCCGGCAACAAAACTTCACCCTCGATGGGTCTACTTACAAGTCATGCACTGGTTGGGAAAGAATGATGACATGGATCCAACTAAGTGGGTGTAGATTATACAAGATGGACAATTTCTCTCATTAATGATGGACAATAGTCCTGCACCAGACACACTTCTTCAAATGATGAGATTGATGAGATGACATTGCTCTGAACGATGTAACACAATGCGATGCTGCTAAAATAACTGGGCTTGTGTGCAATGTCAATATGGTAACTGTGACATTATGACCCGACAGCCAGTTCCAGACGAGGAAGACATTAACAACCATCTGGGAAATTTCTATAAGACCAAACTACGTCCTTTTTTGAATATATGTTTAATATAATGAGTGAATTTTAAAGGCAAACAAATGAGAATTTTTAATTTTAAAATAAGTTATTAAAATGTTGTCATTTATTAATAAGTTTTCCCCTGTAGTGCTTAAACCACGTCCGGTGTTCCGATTTTCGCCAACTTTTCTTATTTTCTTATACATACCACATACTAGATAAAAAAAAAGCCGTAACATGTTTTCTTGCAATTTTTTTAGGGTGATGTGACATATTTATCAGACTACACTACATAGTATAGCTTAGCGTTCTGTGTGAGCTGGCCTTTATTCAGTTATTGTTGGGAAAATGTCTATTTTTTGCTACTTTTCTTGTGAAGCCATACAGTAGAACATGTAATTATCTGTATTTCAGTGCATATTTGACTTACATTTACAAATGAAAGCTAATATGGTTTGATGGAAATGTCCATGTGTAGCGAGTGGTTAATTCTGTCAGCTGATTGTGAGTATAAGAAACCAAACATAGTTCATTATGTATCGTGAGATACACACACACACATGACTACGTTGTAAGCACTTTCGAATGTTTATTAACTACATATGATTGTGTGATAGATGAGCATTTTTTATTCACACACAAACTATCTCAAAAAACTTTTACTGGTTAATTGACTAGTCATTTTTGTGCCATTTTTAAATTCAGCTAGAACTAGGAAACTGTAGTTTAATAATTGTGAATACATTTTAGCAGATAGTGATAAAAAAATATTCAGCTATACACCATTTTACAATAAATATTTATGTATTACTTTTTTATGTTAAGAGCCAAGACCAAACATTACCAATGCTTGACATTGATATCTGACCGCCGTCTTAGTTCTGTGTCAGATATTTAAATTAACTTATTCAATCAGTAAACATTTGCAATTATTTATGGGGTATAGTGGTATTTTAAACCCTTTAGAGTGTTTGTTTTGTGTGAATTTTAGTTATCAAAGTTCTAAGTATTTAATTTTGACCGCCCATTTTGTGGTTAACTTATTGCTGATATCAATAATTGATGGTAAATGTCTTTGTTTGCAAATCTTATATATATATATATATGATTTGCAAACAAAGACATTATATATATATATAGAAAATTAACAAAGTTAATTTCATTAAATAAACGAATTTGACTACATTGCATGGCTAGTGACAAAAAAAAAGCAAATTTAGTTACTCAGAAGTTTTGTTGTTTTAAATTGGTGTGCCTCACCAAATACATTTTGTAAACTTATTGTCTCATTTCTTTTGATAATGATATTAAAACTAAATAAATAAATAGTATATCACATAGTCATTAATTTAAACACACACTAATTACGAGTTTAGAAAAAAAAAGTGAATTAATTATAAAACTACTATTTTGTTCAAATAGGGGTAGTAATTGATTTTTTTTTATAATTTCTCCAAGTATTGAATGTTACTGTCCATCCGACTTATTCACATTGACAAGTGAAATAATATAACTTGTGTTAGTACTGGTACTGCTAATGTTTATCATCCCACGGCTAAATGATTTGTGCCCAAAACATGTTAATATTCAACTCGTAACAATTTTACAAACATAATATCTGGATTAGTTTTTACTTTGTAGTTCTATAATTCAACTCTTTTTCTTACTCTATGGTTTTGAGATATTTTTAAATCCAAATTATTACATAATATAGTATATTATACAGTTAAAGCTCGGACCAGTTTCTGTGAATATACCAAATTATTCAGATGAGGAAACAGGGGGACCACCATTACATACACATACATCGCAGGTCCATCACGTCGCGTTTCCCCCACACAGCTAACCCTACTCTGACGTACAACCAATATGAATGAAGGGGTGTGTATATATATAATTACATATATATATATATCAATCTTACATATATATATATATATGTGTAATTACATTGCGTGTCCATGACATTGCGTTTTGCTAGAATAGTGTCTCTGACACTCACCTCTGACTCTTTCTATGAAGGTAGGGCTGGTTCAAAGGATAGTGTGCCTGACTCTCACTTTGAAGGTGTGGTTGGTTGAGAGAATAAATAGTATAACTTATTCAAAACTCAAATAAACTCCACCATAACTGAGATGCCTAGGTACCCTACAACACTCCTAAAATTAATACACCATAGTTTTGTTTTTACTTCTCTGTTAAAAATTGTCTAGATTAAAAGGTATATTCTTGATTTGTAGATTATATTCATATTTTATTAATTCATCTTCGCTTTCCATTGCACCACAGCAATTTGAACTTTCAAATTCAAGTCTCATAGTTTTTTAAGGACATTATATTTGTGGCAAGTTAGAACCTCTCCCCCTTAGGAGGAGTCAATTGACCCTTCATTCCTATTGGTTGTGCGTCAGAGTAGGGTTAGCTGTGTGTAGAGAGTTGGGGGAAACGTCACATGATGGACCTGCGATGTAATTGTATACATCCAAGGAGACAATTTTGACAAAATACACACAATTCAGCAAGTCTAAAACAATATTTCTGAAATAACTTCAAATGTTTTCTGAAATACATGGATTCAATAACATTTAAACTCTCTACCTTTGTATAGTCTGGTCACGACACTTTAAATATAGACCCACCCATAAGGGGGCGTCAAAGTTTCCATTCATTTGTTCACTTGTTATTGAGGTATTAACATTCTGTTCTAACAAAAGGGTACATAATATAAATTTGGAAGATGAATTAAAATAAATCCTCTTATTTTATGTCGTATATTTACTTAGTGTTTCTCAACATTTTGAATGCACAGCCCTTACCCTTACCTTCTCATATATTTACTTAGTGTTTCTCAACATTTTGAATGCACAGCCCTTACCCTTACCTTCTCATATATTTCATAATTATATTTTAGTTAAAAGTAAATTGTGACAGGGTAATTATAGGGTATAAAACCAAATTTCCTTTATAAGTAACAAAGCATTATTTGTATACTCTTATATGTAAATTTCAATTGACTTGACAAAAAAACCCCAACCTAATAAATATTTTTTAAAACCACATTACATTTGGATGCTGCAGCAGATAATTGAACCAGTTCAAAATACTATTACTACACCATTGTTGGAAATGCAATTCAAAATCAAATCAAATAATGCCATCTACAGTCTAGTTTTAACACTACTATTAACGAGACACTTGTTTTATTTAACATTAATTCACAGCCTTAATGTACACGCATGTAATATTGGTTAGTGTGCCGCCATATGTGATCCCAATAACAGAAAACCAGCTCCGGCTTGAAACCAGTCGGTGTACTAACCCACGTGCTGTGACTCTTAATTTGAGAAACACTGATAGTATTCGAGACATGACTCATTAGAAAACAATACAAATATTGGCTTCATAATATTTTTGCAATGGTTCATAACTAGAAATGGAATGCTTCAATCCTTGATTCATTGGACCCCTTGGATCCTAGGGCGTTTGGGAGAATCGATATTCAATAAAAACAACTATTAAGATAAACAAAATCACAAATAAGGACAACATAGTGTTAATTTACTAAAAAAGGGTTCTCGTTGTTGCTTATGAGATAATATACCTGACAAACAAAAAATTAGCAATTGATAATGGCTGCAAGCCTTAAGCTACTTTTTAAAATATTTTTAATCCAACCAAAAATGTACATTTAAAAAAAATCCGAGGATTCAAATTTGGATCTGAAATCTGAAAGAAAATTTGTATCCAAGAAATGTGTGATTTGACCCATCCTTATATCAAGAACATTCCCTAGTATTTTTGGTTGGACTTTATATTGTTTTCCAGCAACTTATTGTACACTCACATTCTAAAAGAGAGTAATTTAATTGATACAGTTTGCCAAATTTAATCTCTCTCTTCTTGTATCAGTAGTTTACCTCCAGTTTCTTAGATTTGGCAACCTTCCATTTCCAACTCGTTTAACCTTCTCCTCATGGGAACTTGCATCTTCACCGTGTAGCGTTTCTTTGAGAGAGCCACCCGCCATATTGGTGTCTTTAGAAGCTATAAATTGCATGAGATATGGAATTCATAAATCCACAACTTAGTATGGATGTGCCTAGGCCTAGGTTCTCCCCGAAAAGAGCTGGTACTGAAACATTTAATACAATCATTGAATAAAAATGTCCACAGCCACAAAAACTTTCAAACAACATTTTGTTATGGTTCTCTCTAATAAACCTAGTTGAGGTAATAAAAATAGCAATCAAAATATACGACACAAGATCACAGAATTAATTATGGTTTCAACACTTAACGAGGATTCAATTTTCACTATATACTTCCATTTGGTAATCTGACAAATAATTTATGGTCATCTCTTGATGGGAATATCTAAATAATGTCAACATTTTATGACCCGGTTTCTTACTGTTGGTAATAATAACCCAGGGGTGCCAGAACGATAAGATTGAATGAACATCGAACAGGGACAAAAAGAAAATAGCCAATATAAAATGGTTCTGACTTCTTCAGTTTTGGTCACCCCTCTCAAGGATCAATATTAAATGGACAACATCTACACATTAAATACCAAGTCACTAGTTTTAGATTAATTTTCTCCTTTAAACATTTGCTCTTTTTCATATTTAATCTATTAGTTTGCTATAAATAAAGGTTCATAACATTCTTAGACATGTCTGCATACCATAAAAACTGTTTGTATCAACAAGTCTGAATGTTTTCCAATTTATGTGATTTTTAACATCAAAATATAAATTAGAAATAGATGTGACTCTCCACTTTGTGATCCTCACTGATTGGTTTGACGTTACTTTCATCTGTTACATGTCAGAGATACACCGGAACTTGTAGAACATGTGAAGGAATGGTTTGACGTTACTTTCATCTGTTACATGTCAGAGATACACCGGAACTTGTAGAACATGTGAAGGAATGGTTTAACGTTACTTTCATCTGTTACATGTCAGAGATACACCGGAACTTGTAGAACATGTGAAGGAATGGTTTGACTGTTATTTCCATCTGTTACATGTCAGAGATACACCGGAACTTGTAGAACATATGAAGGAATGGTTTGACGTTATTTCCATCTGTTACATGTCAGAGATACACCGGAACTTGTAGAACATGTGAAGGAACATCCCTTGTATGCCACATTATCACTTAATTAAACTTACAAGGTACAGCCTCATTTCTGACAAATAAAATGTACAGGCATTTTGAAGCAGCTTTATAAGTATTTCAATTCTAAATGTATTGCCTTTCTAAAACTGTACACAAGTTTGTAAAGCTTATAAGAACGTGTTGTTGAAAAGCTCACTAATGTGGCGTGGTTGGGGTCTCTCCCTTTCAAAGGGGTCCATTACTTCTTTGCTAATGTTATTCTGCCATTGTGTAAATCTTGGTGTGATTTCAATTCTTCCCCGTACAGTTGTCATTGTTATACATATCAATATACCACCTTAAAATATTCCTTCTCATCTAATCCAAAGCTCCTTTCAAACATATTTTCGTAGAAAATTATGAACATGAGTACTATAGTACATGTCATACTTGAAAATAAATCAAACACACCTTTAACTTTAAAGCAAAAGCACAAATTAAAAATGCACGATTTTCTGCTTTTACAAACATTACATAAAAATAAACAAAAGCAAGTTAAATGCGCATGAATCAAACCAGGAGACAAATAACCACACAACATTAGCAATCGGAGGGACAAAGACCTGGCGCTTGCGTTACAACACTCGCACACTCATACTACAGCTTTCAAAACATGTCACCAAAGAATGTTTGCACAGTGAATTATACAACGCTAGTCCTTAACATTATATAATATTCAATTTGTTGTTTAGTGTGTAATACATTCAATATGTAGTTTTTAAATCAGCATATAATGCAATTAAATTGATACACACACACATCTACTATGTGAGAACATAACGTGTACCTCAGACTGCTACATGTGAAACAGACACTACCTTGACTGCTCTGGTACCGTGAGACTACCCTACGCCTAACTCCATGAGCCTGTAAGTTTCCTCCTAATATTGGATCTGTTGCACGTTACGAGTGTCCCGGTGCCTGACGAGTCCCCTCCCACCTCGAGCGGCGCAGCTCTAGCGGCTGGTTTAGTAACCATGCGCCAGACAACTGCGCAGTGATAGAAAGAGGTGGGGAAGGATCGCCACGTCACCACTACAACACACAAGTGAAACAGAATGTTTGATAATTGGCTTGAAAACTATTTATCTGTTAGTCTCTGTTGTGAATATTTCACTTTATACTATTTATTCATCAATAAATCATTATTTTTTGTGTGTTTCCTTTTATTTCTGAATACCCACCACTATCCACCAATAAAGTGTATATATATATTTGTACAGACTACAATGAATATTCTGGAGTGCACACACACATGTGCATATTACGTGAGTAGGCTATCATGATTTACTTCTGCTTTCTTTTGATTGGAGGTCTTCCATCCATTAAATATTTAAAATTATCTTCAAACTCTTGTTCCTATGTTTTACATTGTTTGATATCCGTAATCAAAGTTTTCTCGCAACTTTCATACGCTGGTATTTATTGGACTATTTTGTTCATTCATGCAAGTATTTTTCTCATAGCAGTAGAAAGTTTCTAGTAAATTGTATCCTTCCGATATCTTAAATATTTCAACAAGATCAATGCTTCAGTGCAACAATGTCAAAACTAATATCAATACACTGAGAATGTTTTAGTAGGTGTTTCAAAGGTTACAGTTAAAATTATTTCTAAATATTTAAACTCACTAAACCCTGTCAAATAATATGTTGCTCAAAGTAATCTCTTAATTATCGTCGCCATTCGGTGATCTCTGTGCCCTAATTAAGACCTGAAGATGGTGTAACATCGACAGTATTAACAAAACATGTCATCATAGAAGAATGAGCTGCTAGCAAATAAGGAGATGGGGATAAAAATAAAGAAGATATAATTTTAAAAGTTAAAATAGCTTGTTGAATATTTAGCAATAAGCAACCATATGTTTGCAGCCAATCTGCTGTTCACTTTGTAACTTTCCCAAAGATGGGTATTTATCTCCTATCAGAAAGAGAAGTTCTCAGTCTCACTATGGGGTAGCTTATAGCTAGAGACCAGATTTTAACCTAATGTTAACCTACAAAATATGTACATAAATATATAATAATGGGGAAATATATACAAACATTCGGTCGAAAGATTGGTAGACATGCAATCTGTGTGTGGACATTAGTCATGTGAAATTCTTGGTTGACAGCTGATGTTATGTTTCCGGTGATTTGAAAACAAATGAATGTCAGGCCACTAGCTGATATTGATATTACTTTACCCTATACGCTAGGTTGAGCTTTTTTGCTTTTCAAAAGACCGCCTATTATTGTGACAGACTTCAAATTACATTTCCTCGCCTCTTCATACATGTTTTTTCTCTTGAACAAAGAACAATGGGAAGATATGCTAATCAGATCCAAGAGTTATTCTCTTTCCAACTTGTCAAAGTTTGTCTACAAACTAACACGACGGACGCGTACTGGTCGTTCTACCGAGGCCACTATCAGGCGGTGCTGTATTCTCTCCCCCTCACAGCTATGCAAAGCCACGTTACGGCAACTGTAATCCTACCTACGGGCCTCATCTCGACTTTGCTCAATGCCATACTTTCACTGTAAACATTTTTCATTTATGAAAGTACAGATTGCCTGAAAATTAATGACAAGTAATTTAAAAGTATTTTCTCCAGGAAAGACATAAAAATAATATCACAGTTAAAAAACACGCAAAATATGTTATTTTATGTGATATCGAAAATATGAAGAATTATTCAAAATATGTGAGATGTAGAATTAAAACCGGAAATACAGTCCCAAACAACCTAATTTGTCAACATTGAGCTTTTAAAATGTCTAACTAACAGGATAAAACTCCAGGCTCTACTTATAGCCCTGGTGTAATCGGTGTAGATATCGTAGTCTGGGGCTGTCACGTCTCCAATATTCTTCTGGGTATTTTACTTGCACTTGGTTCTAGTATACTTTGCCCTGTTTCCCCGGATATTATATCAACCAACTTAGGTTTTGCCCCAACAGACGACTAAACATCGTAGTTTACTGCAATAACTATTCAATTTGGAATGTAACAACACTAATTACACGGGCTAAGGAATATTTTAAACACCTTTAGCTACTTTTATTATTCTATTACAAAGTAATTACTGATAAAGTAACATCAGAAATGAGAATGTTAATTTTATCGAGTAGTAAACGTACAAATCTACTTTTAAAATATTAATTTGGGTAGTACAAAACTAATTTATTTAGTTCAAATCAAGGATGGAATCTTTGTATAGAAGTGAATATTGTCCCGTCATGCAACATAAATTACCAAAAGATTCTTTGGATTAAATTAAGTAAGTTGTTTATTCTCGAATGTGAATACATTTTTGGTCCATAGATTCTTACTCAAGTTCAGAATAGCCTCATAACTGGGCTAGGTATAAGAAATATATAATTACAATTTAGGAATAAACCCAAACCCCGACCTTCCTTACACTGGTAGTAATTCAGTTTCTTCTCAAATACCACACCATCACAGACTGTACAAACATTTTGGCCCCACGTTTCATCCACCGGACACGAACCCAATCACACTTTTACCAACAAAGCTTGGAAGCACATTAAGTACAGTCAAGTACATAACAGGTTACCTAGACGACTTGATGCTGGAGAACCAAAACTACCTCAAACAGAAAGGAAACAGATATTGTCTAACTATTAGAGAGTCAACCTTACAACTTAGTCAACTCGGCCAACAGGAGCTCTGTTCATATTCCTTCAATAGTGTTCCTGTTTTTACACATATGGAACATGTGAAATGTTGTACGACATTTCAGAAAGGTCGGTTGCTGTACCAATCATTCATTGTTAAATACATTTAATTGAATCAATTCCCACGATAAAACCTAGTAATGAGCAATATAAGTTATCAAATAAGATTAGGTGAGCTACAACACACTTTCTGAACTAGTACTCAAACCGTCCAATTACAGAGAAGCCATGACTAAGATTAAATAGCAACAAGTACATACAAATATCTATCAGAGTCTCTGAATCATCAATCATTAGTATTTTAGTGCCTGCTCTAAACCTACATGCACAGCAAAGATATTACAATGCTTACTTCAAGGACATATACTATTATTAGCACCGCGTCTTACTACACGTCCGGGTTATACGCACTTACGCTAATGTGTAATAGTAGGCTGATTGTGAGATGAAATGAAGGACCTACAGTTTAACGTGGGATCCGAACCACGGTGTGGAGGCCTGGCATTCCCCACATTCACAAGATGTCTTGTCGGAGGTGAAGGAAGGGTTTGGTAATCAGATAAATCTGTGCCGGGACCGAGGATTGAACCCCGGCCGCCAGCATAGAAGTCCGACACCTTACCCCTAGACCGCCAGGTCACCCACCTATACTAATAACTTAATTTGTTCCTAATGTTCAATATTTACCTCCCTTATATATTTGGTTTATTTTTAATTACAAGCTATTAAAAATAAACTTTGAGATAAAATAAATAGTATTTAACATAATTACAATACCAGAGTATATGAAGTTGGAATAAGACAAAGAATTCAGAAGATGTTTAGCAGATTTAATTTATGAAATGGTGTCAGGAGGAATAGAAAATATGTTGGAAGGTTGTAGTATTTATTATTCTGGGTAAAAAACAAGTTTATACAAACATGTGTCCAATTCTCAATGGATGCAGAGATAAAGCTGTTTGAAACTGGTGTAAAAAGTCATTATTAGAGTTATTTAAAAAAAAAAGATAATTGACTTGCTTGTGTTTAGTGACTGAATGATAATATAAAGCACAATTTATTTACAGTTCACAATAAATGTTTGAAAATTCCACCGCCAACCTCATTGAACTTTGCAACTCTTGTGGTAATAGCACATGATCTTCTGGGGTCATCTTGGTATTCTTTTATCAGGGCAGCACTACCCATGATGTGACCGATTAATTTGTCTCTTGTATTAATCTTTTATTTGTATACTTTGCTTTTAATCCATCCCCAAAAACTATAATCCAAGGGAGGGAGGTCTGGAGACCTTGTTGGCCAATGAACGGGACCCCATTGTTCAGGGAAAGTTAGGTCACCTGATGACTGTAATGAACAGGACCCCATCATTCAGGGAAAGTTAGGTCACCTGTTGACTGTAATGGTCAGGAGCTCCACCGTTCAGGGAAAGTTAGGTCCCCTGATGACTGTAATGAACGGGACCCCATTGTTCAGGGAAAGTTAGGTCCCCTGATGACTGTAATGAACAGGACCCCATCATTCAGGGAAAGTTAGGTCACCTGATGACTCTAATGAACAGGACCCCATCGTTCAGGGAAAGTTAGGTCACCTGATGACTGTAATGAACAGGACCCCATCGTTCAGGGAAAGTTTGGTCACCTGATGACTGTAATGGTCAGGAGCTCCATCGTTCAGGGAAAGTTAGGTCACCTGATGACTGTAATGAACAGGACCCCATCGTTCAGGGAAAGTTAGGTCACCTGATGACTGTAATTCCTGATGACTGTAATGAACAGGACCCCACCGTTCAGGGAAAGTTAGGTCACCTGATGACTGTAATGAATAGGACCCCATCGTTCAGAGAAAGTTAGGTCAGCTGATAACTGTAATGGTCAGGAGCTCCATCGTTCAGGGAAAGTTAGGTCACCTGATGACTGTAATGAACAGGACCCCATCGTTTAGGGAAAGTTAGGTCACCTGATGACTGTAATGAACAGGACCCCATCGTTCAGGGAAAGTTAGGTCCCCTGATGACTGTAATGGGCAGGAGCTCCATCGTTCAGGGAAAGTTAGGTCAGCTGATGACTGTAATGGGCAGGAGCTCCATCGTTCCGGAAGATCATACCAATCCTTGTAGCCAAGGGAACCTTCTTCAATAATATTGAAAGTTTGTTTTACAGACATTATAGATAATTGGGCGTTGTAAGACGATTTTGTAACACCTGATTGTTGATCATACCTCACCACATGTTTACAGAGAAATGACGTTGAAAAAATCTTTCTACAGTGGCATTTGGATTTTCATCGAACCACCAATGTGAGTTGTTGATACCATCAGGGGCGAAAGTAGCGTCTTCACTGAACAGTATTAATAGAATTAATTGGTGATGATCATTTACCCATTGACAGAATTCCAATTGAATGGCTTCATCTCCTGGTTGAAGGTGTTGCAATGGATAAAAGCTGTTCTGATGTAATGTTAGCTCTACTCCTATGTGTGGAACTCCACAAGTCTCTATGTGCTTGTAGTAGGACTACATCCTACCGACCATTTTGTTCACTTGTGCGTTTGGAAGTAGTAAAATAGCTGAGGACTGTACCAGTCTCATGCAATCTGTTGTAAACACTAATAAACACTCTTGGTACTGGTACTCAATGGTTATGAAACCATCATTGGTATTTTCTACAAGCAGCGTAAACAAACACAATATTAGCAGATTCAGCACATGTCAAGATGTGCAGCCTTGTTAACAACAACACCAAACAGTATCAGGTTATAACTTGTTCTGATTCAGAGAGCTGTGTGTGTCGGAGATATACGCACCATTTTCAAACAGCAGTATTTCTGTATTCATTAAGAACTAAACACATGTTTGGAATACAGTTGCATGTTGTAGCATGCTACAACAATTGATCTTGCACTTGTGGGTGTCTATAAATGTAAGAGTAATTTACAACTCCAGTAATGTTTATATATTTACAACTATGTTGAATGTGTTCGCTTTATTTACAGTGTGTGTTAACATTGTTTAGTCATTAGTTTCTTATGGATTATTTCTGTTTTGTCCATCTTATCTTTATAAGTGTTCTATAATTCACACCTACCCTTCTCTGTTCATTTTAAAGCTAGAGCTAATGATGGATATGTAAGACAAGTTGATTGTATTTATAATTGCATACTTCCCCTCTTTATATTGTGAGCTACACCACTGTTTGTCACATAACCTACACTCTTGGTTGACAAAGTCAATCTGGTCAATTACTCACACATGTTTAATCTTATTAGTTTTTTAAATCTGTAAAATATTTAATCAGACTTTAGTTTTTGCAAATAAAAATAAAAATTAACAAAGTATTACATTTTCTCTAACTTAGGGTTAATCAATTTTAAGCCTTAACTTAAACGCTTCATTTTGAAAATGTAGTCTAATTTCTTTGTTTTAGACAGAAAATCTCTTGTTCATAGGAATAAACAAGCTGCAACAATTATCTTCAAGTATTAAATACATCCATTTAAATTTTCATTATTTGCATATTTTATGTGAGTAATTTTCATTATTTGCATATTTTATGTGAGTAATTTTCATTATTCGCATATTTTATGTGGGTAATTTTTATTATTCGCATATTTTATGTGGGTAATTTTCATTATTCGCATATTTTATGTGAGTAATTTTCATTATTTGCATATTTTATGTGGGTAATTTTTATTATTCGCATATTTTATGTGGGTAATTTTCATTATTTGCATATTTTATGTGGGTAATTTTTATTATTCACATATTTTATGTGGGTAATTTTTATTAGCCTTTATAATTAAAACATATCATTATTGAAATTACTTATTGAACAGAAATGCGATATTTAGATGCATTCAATATTCAAGAAAAACACTAGCAATATTAAAAATAAATACAAATAAAAATTGTTAGGGCCTTACTCTTAACAAACACGAATACATTTAGCAATAATGATTGTTGATACGATTAAAACATACCTTTTGAACTTGATTATTTGTTCCTAAACTGTGTATACTTCATGCATTGCAATTAACTAATACATATACGGTATACTGACTTTACAACTACTGGATTACATGAAATGTTTTAATTACAAAACTAAACACTATCCTAGTAAGACAAACTATTATACGATATCATTCTCTAAGCTTCTCTAGGTATTTGTATGTATTCTTGCTATCTAGTAGTCTTGCATGACATTTAACAATACTATAGTATCATCAATGAGGCATTTTTATCTACTTTTTAGAATACTATGGTACTAAAAACTGTTTAAAAAAAAGTGATTCACTATATAGTATAAAAATAATTACCTCTTTCATTTTACATACCTGGTAAGCAATATCTATATTCAGTGTTTCATATGTGAAAGTTAAAAACTAAAATTGAAGGATTGATACATCTAGGTTAAGATTAAGTTAGAATATGTTAAATACTGATGGAAACTCCCGATGTAATCCCAACAATAATGCCAGAACAACGTAAATTTTGGACTATTTTAAAATTTCATCCAAATAATAAGAACACATAAAGTGTTGGTGTTTATTGATACTATTTAGAAGTTGTCATAATTCTTACTGGTGGTGGTAATTCACTCATGCTATATAATTTGCTATTTATTTGAGTTGTAATTAGCAAATAATAAAGGGTGTAGTGACTAGCCTCACTTTGAAACAAATATTTATTTTTGTGATTCCCTACTCCAGGTGTACCACCATTACCCTCGAGAAGAAGCTAGTCTCGACAGAGTGACTAAAAAACGTTTACTAATGTAGTTCTTCAGTAAAAACTACTTCACGTGCAAAGAAAAACAGTTAATTACAGGTAAGTTAATCAATAGAGCTAATATTGTTTTAAATGGAAGTATTTTCATTAGAAATCTTGTAGTTTTCCCATTTGGGGCACTTTGGACATTTCTAAAAATTATTGTTATTTGCTTTTAACTTTGGAGAAAATGTTTTGTGTAATGTATGCGCTCAAATTATTTAAAATATGTACAGTTTATATCAAAGAATTAAAATGGAAGGAAAAAAAAGTTGATAAATGTGTGTTGTTTATTGTGTCACAATAAGTTTGGCATGTCCTGTGAACAAAAATCAGTGATTAATATAATATTACTAAACCGTTGGCTATAGCTAATACAATAGCTAATAAGTAAGATGATTGTAAATAGCATTTCAGTCTTTCTTTCTTCCAAATTGTAGCTACGACAATTAATATCATGATAGCAACCCAACAACTAAAATAAATATATATTTTAACAGTATTAATAATATGAGGGGAATAGTTTTTTATATTATAGTGGGCCTCAGAATAAACCAATCCCACAATAGTCTAGTAAAACATGTTCTCTAATAGCCCATGTGAAACTTAATACAACAACAATGTGACAAAATATTAAGTCCGTGGAGGGTTAGCACATCCCATCATGTTCCATCAACAATTGAGCCAACAATACTGTTGGGATTAATATGTTGTCAACTAAACACCATGTTGAGAGTTTCGCCAATAACATATTTGTGTCATTGTTGATTTAATTCCTTGAGAAACTGTGAAACAAACTGTCCAGTTTTTTCAGAAGTAAACTCTCTAATGACCAAATAGTTTGGGTAGGATGACCAACTAAGATTAGTTTCTATCAAGACAACAAGAGAGTGAAAGAGGTTGTTCATAAATGATTTTGAAGCCTTTTAACATAATTTTGAAAGACAAATGGTGATATGATGTTGATAGTTATATAAACTGACTAGCAGAATACGGAAGAACAAGAGCGATGATCGTTTAAAACAAAACAAAGTACGTAATAAACAGAACAATAAATCCTTATAGTTACAATATTTTCTGTAATGACTGACAATATTTGGTGTGTAATAATCTAAAGCAGTGATTCCTAGACCCTGGGTTGAGACCCAAATGAGGGGCACAAGAATGTGTCAGAGAACTTGAATTTTCTTTCAAACACTTCATCAAACTGGGACATTTTAAAGAATAACTGCAATACTGACAATAGCTACAAAGTTGGAACAACGTTTTGAAACCCTCCTGTACTCGGAATTTTGGGCCCAGTTCAAGGAAAAGCCCATTTTGATTGAAAATACTCTTTTTCCCCTCCTCTGACAATATAGTGTGAACAAGAACCTTAACTTGGCCGCATTTCCTCTCATTTTATGGATAGGTACCATAGTTGGGTTTATATACAACTACTTACTGGTGGGTTCAGTTTGTTCCGAGTACAAAGATGAATTGAAAAATAAACTTTCTTTTCATATAAATACCTTCTTAACAATGATAATTTCTCACTGATTCTTTGGATAAAATATCTTTACTCTTAATATTTCAACTCTATTAGACCAGTACCACTCGGCCCTGAAAAACCAAGATATCAGAAGCAACTCTTGTTTTATCCCCTGGAACATTACGACATGCCTAATCAAACAGACTAAACAACTGAACATTAAATATATTATCTTATGATTGGCCAACTTAAGACGATATTGCAATACAGACCATTTGGTGATGTTGAAGAAAAACAGGTACCTCCTATTCAAACAGGACAAAGATGGAGTCACTCCAGAAGATGGATTTATGTAAGCATCCGGATACTTGTAGGTATATTTCAATCCATAGGATTCTGAGAATAAATAGGAGACGAAGTGGAAGAGTAGTCGGTATGTGACTTAGCTTCAGGACAAAAACCTCTTAGTAAGTTTTGTTATTGCCGACCAAGGAATAGAGACAAAGCAGCACATGTGGACGTTATTTCAACCTTTGATATTAGACTGCATCTGATACCTCTATGGGGGTAATTCACACCTACGATGTAATGTTGTACTGTATTATTATTATTATTATTATTATTACTATGGGAGCAGAGGTAGATTTCCTCTTTGTCACTAAACCACATCAAAACTACTGACAGATAAAATAGTTTTAATATTATAAAACTGTATTTTCCATCATTTATGAACATCCTTTCAAAATAAACATAAACAAGAAATAATTACTGAGAAACACTTTCCAAACAAAGGTTTAAAATGTAAAAGTAAAAAAGAAGCAGCACAGTAAAGCAGCTGATATGTAGATACGATTGTTGTCGTACAGGAAGGACATTTCCTTACATTGCTACTAGGGAATGCCCTTCCGTTGGCCGGGTGCTGATAGGAAGATCCCAGAGTGAGTTGTCTTACCATGCCCGAGCCGAGTTGTTGGAGCAGGCCTGAGCCTTGCGAGCCCGACAGGCAAGCTGAAGGTCGACGAGATCTGATACTGGTCATGCTGGAGCTCAGCAGGAAGGGCACACTGCTGCTCGTGTTGGGCATACTGCCACCCTGTCGAGCACCCACACGGGCCATATTATTGGACAGCACAGTAATCATCAAACATAGACAACATGTTTTGGACAAATTATAAACAGCCACAATTTTAATACCGTAACGTTTATTAGCTCTACACGTATGTTATTACTTATGCTGATAGCTATAACATCTAAATAATTCAATGTCTTCATTATTTATCAATACTTTGACACAAAAATTTAGAATAGATTCTGTAACCAAATTAACTATATAAATTTTCATTTATTTTTAATATACTTTTCTTTCTTTGGCATACACTCGTGTCTGTTTGCATTTTTAAAGTTTATAATTTGTTTACTACTGATATGAATTGTATTTTTAAAATATTCGATATAGTTTGATAAATGTCCATGGAAATAGATAGTCCAGACTTCCTTTGGTATTACCTTTCATTGCGTCGACTATCGACGTCAACAAATACAATAAACCTACTTTTTAGCTTACTTCAGACCAAATGGTATTCTTATTGGTTTTCTAGAATTCAGATTACACTTTTTTTTCATGCAAATTTATTTTGCACAGTGCCAGGGGCTATCTATACAGGGTGTTTAAAGACTCAACGCCCAAACTGCACGTATAGTCTGTTTGAACTAAAAGAAAGACAAAATCCTTATACACTTACATTTGGCAAAGTAAGCTAATATACCATTAAATTGGTTTCAAAGTTTCGGCGTACAGTGCCAGGAGAGCAAATCTGTGCAAGCATGCGTGTACAACAAGTTGCATAGGAATTAGGCACGCGGCCCTGTACACCTGACATCTTGGAACACGGCAGCAAGACTCACAATTAATAGTAAACATCTCACCAGTTCATTTAGAAAGATATTTGGGATAGCTCGCACATTTCCCACTGCAACTGCAAGTCTTGCTACCAAACCATCCTCACTAACAACTGAGGTATCATGCCATTACTACATGTGCAGTGCTGCACGCCTAATTCCTATGCAACTTGTTGTACCAGCATGCTTGCACAGCTTTGCTCTCCCAGAATTGTACGCCAAAACTTTGAACACAATTTGATGGTATTATCTTACTTTGCCGAATTTAAGTGCATACGGATTTTATCTTCCTTTTTGTTCATACAAACTATATGTGCGGTTTGGGAATTGATTTTCCGAACACTCTGTATAATTTCCATTTGTAGTACTGTATACTACTTGTTCATTTTTCTGAACTATTCCTTTGGTAGATACTTATTTATTATCAATTTAATATCTTAATGACTTTCTTAAGAAACTACTGTTTAATAAGCAATAAAACCATGCGTAGCCCTGGAAATCTTCCGCCCTGTTTGAATAACACTGTTATTGATCCCTACACAACATAATTAGTTCTAAAGTGTATTTATTTTAAATAATGTTATGAACGAGGTTTATGTGTTATTAAGAGAGTGATAATATAGACGACACATTGTTTTAAACTGTTACACATTATAAGTAAATTGGTTCAAGATTTTGATCATGATTATTGGTATTGTGGCCATTGTTACTCCAGTAAAACTTTCTTCTTTTATTTAGAAAATATTTCTTACACAATCATTTAGTTGTGAGATATTTGAATTAAAATAAATATCCAGTAAAAAATTACATATTTTTTCAAACTATTAAATTAAATAATTTTTCATTAGTGTGAGTAAGCTACGATCTTAAATTTTTAGGAACTTTTACAATGAATTTGACAATCTTCATGCTTAACTTTCTGTTTCAAATATTAGGCCTTGATAATAACTCTTTGGAATATAAGAAAAAATCTTAGCTTCTTATATATTCATTTGTATTTGGCTTTCATTAAATCTATATGAGGGGATGTTTCACATATTAAAATTTATTTTTGGTGAAAAAAATGTTTTGTATTTAAACTTTTATTTAAATTAAGTTATTAATATTTAAAGTAAATTTCTTAAAATGTCATCATACCTTGAAAGTAGTGAATATATACATATATATGATTAAATATATGTTTGCAATTTACTTACAAAAAGGTTTCATTCATTGGCTAGCATCTACATACTTTTAGTTGCCATTGATATCTCTGTCAACATGCCAATAAAGTACTATATAATAATAGGTTTAAAATGTACATTGTTGTAGCAATTATTAAAAAAATATATTTTACTTTCCATTGATATTTAATTTCCCATACTTATTTATTTAATTTAATGACAAAGTAATAATATTGTCTCAATTTTAAATTTGGTATTCAAGCTCCCAACATGGTAAACATTATTTTCACTCTCTACTAAATGAAAAATGAAACAATCAACACGAAATACAGCTGTGGATAGGACTTTGTAGTAATGTAGTTAGTATTATCTCAATATTGTACTATTGGTCAATTGAATATTGACTGAGAGCCAATCACAAGTTTAATTAAAACAACCAGTGTAAACCAATAAGGCAGCCAGTGAAAAACACTTTTGCATTATTTATCTGACGAATACTTCATTTTGAAATTGAAGTTTCACCAAACCCTTATATTTTATTGAGATTAATATACATAATTCTATTACACTTTCTAATAAGTTTCAACAAACATTGAGCTTATTCCCTGTCGCTGTTTGTCAACAGCCAAATGTCTTGCTATGATAGCAAAATGCTGTTCATTTTGTCCACAGCTTTTATTATTATTATTATTATTATTATTATGTTAATTGCTTATCTTAAAGCCAGAATACTTTTTTTATTTACCATTAGATGCATCTTAACATACAGCTGGCTATGTCTACAATATTCAAATGATTGCTCATATTTATTAAATGTAAGTGTAATGTCCAAATGCTTGGAGAGGTATCGCCTCTCAATACTTCATAAAAATTAATTTACTAGTTTATTTAAATATATTATCCAGGAAAATGTTCTTGAAATCAAAGACTTTTGATTGTTCGATAAATAGGCTTCATTTTAAAAGTAGTCGTCAGAAGTTGTTTAAACTGGCTCACATGGTTTTATTTTAAATTTAATCCAAAACAAAATGTCATGTAGTGAAAGTCCCATCCTAAACACATTGATTTACAATATTTCATTTTACCCCTCGAAATGTGCACTCAAAATGTAGTCTACCTTTTTCACTACTTAAATGCATGCATCAAACACAAAAGCACATAAAACTAAATGACTACACCAGTAAACATTCCCGAACAGCCATTTCATCTTTTTAATTGCCTGATGACTAGAGTGAATATTTCAATATCAAGGGCCGGTTTCAGTCACACTTGTGACATACTAAGTCTGACTTACTAAGTGGTATGAGCCAGAGGTGTCCAAACTTTGACCATGGGGGAGGGGTGGGGAGCCAAAACAATGGTCTCTAGACACCCACCCAATTAAACAGAATATAATATTGGATGCACTGCAACTTTGATGATCTATTGGTTGATTTGTATTAATCTATGACATGAACTAGCAGAACTATTTTGCCAATGGAATGATACAATCATCAAGTAAAGATCTTCTCGTCATTGGAAGTTTAGTCTACCGTGAGTGTGGCGCCTTAGACAATGCAGCCATCAAAGCAAGTCACTCTTTATTGTTCCAAATTTTTTTTAGGAGTGTAAATGTTGATATATATATATATATATATATATATATTTTAGATTATAAAATGGAGATATTCTTCCTAGAAACTATTTGGAGGGGTCCATCCCCAATACATTTTTGATATTTATATATGCGCCTATTTATAGTGCTCTTCACATTAAAATTCTGGCTAAAATTCAAGCACTTTTCCTGTTTTTTTTCCTTGATGCCCAAAATTCAAACATAATTCCTGGTTTTCCTGATCATTGGCCAACCTGGGGATATTTACATGGATCACTTGACTGTGAATTATTATGGACTCTAAATGTATAATTATTTTGGTTTTCATGTATTGGGCCCCGGTTAAAAAAAAATGCTAAGCATCTAAGATTAATACAGTAGTTAAGTAAAACTCTTTCTTTATTAGGGGTAGTAACATTTCCAGCTTATGTGTTTGGATAATTTAAGTACATGACTTACTCACTAAGTTAATTTTTACCACAGACACAACACCAGGGACTAATTTTATCATTTACAAGAGTGATAAGGAATAAACTAAATCTATATTTTCTAATGTTTGGTTCCAACCAAAAATGGAATCTGATTAGTTGGGACAAAATGAGCCAAGATACTGTATAATTTTATTAATTTTAACAAACATGACTAGTTTTTATATCCAAATGAGTAATTAAATCTCAGTGTTTAAACTTATTATTGGACTGCGTCTAGTGCAGCTAATGACTCAAATTAGCTGAAAACCCCAAGTGAATGAATAATTACACTGTTTCTAATACTAAACATTTCACGAAACAAGAACATCTGGAATAATAATATAATGAAACAGACAAATAAAACCATTATGTTTTTTAACAGTGGTTTACTGTATCAACATTCTTTTTAGTAAATTAAGGCCTTGATTTGCAGATATCGTCCTAACTTCATTAATACTCAACTGATGGTATGGCTGCTTGATCACAACAGATAAACACAGGTATCTTTTCTTCTCCTTGCATCTATGTTGAGTTTCTTATTCCATTTCTGAAAAGTTCAATAAACTAGTGTTGGTTCATTTCCGTTCCTTCATAATTTATCTTCTTTGAAGCAGTGTGCACTACTATATATCATAGATGTTATCATGTTTTACAGACATTCCAATATGTACATGTATAGTCACTCCATGACTGAATGTCCCAGTTGCAAAAACCAACAATAGATTGTGGGTTTGCTCATGGTCTGTACTGCGTATAGCGGCACGATGCTCATATTCACATCTATATCTGGTCCTCCATGCGTGTCATCATCTGCCCCTTTGTTGAGCTATTTCAACAAACTAGATGCAGTTTACTGATCCTCCATTCTTCATTCTAGATGTAGATCATTGCTTTATTCCTGCTGACATCATAAATTGCAAGTCTTCACTTATAAAATACAGTTTCATTATTAATGGAGGGACGATATTAAACAGAACTGCTTCAAGATAAATTCATAGGAGCTAACATTCCCAAACTTTGAACTTTTCTTTAGTTCTGATTTTTAAATCACGTGCACATTCTTTTCTTGGTAAATGTTGGTAATGGTGTTATTTCTGTAACAACTTCTGATCATCTGAGGAACTATATTTGAAGCAGTGATCACATTGATTCTTACGCGAACAGCAAGTACCCAAATACACTCTGTTCTTGTTCTTGGAACCAATCTTAACAATAAAAGTGACTATATTTCATTAACATTAAGACGCAATTATTTTTGACACAAAATAAAGCAAAATATAACAAATATTTCAGAGATACTTTCTTCTGGTTCTCGGGCGGTGATATGGAATACAAACTCACTAGACCATATGTGGCACATCGATGCTTGTTTATTGACCTACCCATCTTCTTTTTATTATTATTATTAGCACCGCGTCTTACTATCCGTTCGGGCTGTACGCACTTACGCTAATGTGTAATGGTAGGGTGGTTGTGAGATGAAATGGAGGACCTACAGTTTAACGTGGAATCCGAACCACGGTGGAGGCCTGGCATTCCCCACATCCACAAGATGTCTTGTCAGAGCATGATCTTTTTCTGTGAGCAATTTATTTAGTTGATAACCAATGTAGGTGCTCTACTAATCAGACAATTACCTCCCTCTCGCACACAAAGCTACCGATACCATTGAAACATGTAATGTGTGTCAGTACTCACGATCATGCTCCGTGCAAGCTGGATAGAAGAGAACAGATAGCGACAATCAGTTCACCAAGCTACACACACACTTACGATAGAGAGACACACACATGGACTACTTTCACACAATGGACAAGTCATCAGGTACACCTCACCACTGCTGGCTAGTGACATACTCTTATCTGATATCTTCCAGGATCTGTACAGATAACTCCTATTGTTTCGAATTGAGTTCCCCTTTCCAATATATATAATATTTTGATTACTGGTGTATCTTGCAATGTTATACAATTATATTAATGTTTCTTTTAGTAAACATTACATGTATTCACATATATTATGTTTCTTTTAGTAAACATTGCATGTATTCACATATATATGTTTCTTTTAGTAAACATTACATGTATTCACATATATATGTTTCATACTCAACCATACGAATAAAGCAAATGTTTTTGCAAAATAATATATAGGAACACCAGTTAAATCTAAAAAGTATATGACCCAAGTTGAAACAATGGTGATGCAACAAAATAAATGTTCTCTTTATGAAATAGAAATAACAAACAAGAAGAGAATTTGCTTCTGTTGAATTGGTCAGTCGCTCTGGACGGAGTCACACAACGGAGAAGACGGCACAAAGACGAAGGACGCTGGACAATCACAACAAATTCTGTCGTGACGAGGAGCTCAGAAATAATTACCTAAATGCAGAATTGTGTGCATGCATACATGAAACATCCTTGTGAAACTTTTGCACCACCAAAAAACCTTTCAAATATTATTTTTTGGCAAGTAAAATGAAATGAAATTACAGTTTTACGTTAGCAAAAGCAAAACAAATACATTTTTAAATTACTTAAATAATGTTTTATAAAACTCCACTTAAAAATATACTTTAGTAATAAAAAACAGTAAATGAAAATACTATTTTAATTATTTTAATTGAGAACCAAACTATTTGATTAAAAAAATATGGGTAGCTGAGTAACATATAACGTAACACAAAGAATTGCATTTTTCTGTTGTGACAATCACAGCCAAAAAAACATGGGTAGGTATATAGCTCTGTCTTTCTGTGTTCCTCCTTTTGTTGTGTTCTCTTCGTCGAACAGAAGAAAATGGTTGATTCTGGTCAAGAAAAGGGAAAAATAATATTAGCTATTAAAGTTGTGAAACATGAAAATAAAATATAACATTTGTTCGAGATGGCATTAAAATAATTGGTAAATTTTCATTGGTTAACTGATCTATCAGCCACCTACCAGCAGGTTAAATATTCTGAATTGTGCGGATTTTGAACTGAAATTTTTAATATCTGTTAGTTGTTTGGAGGAAATTATTAACTATTATTTTATTCAAGTACGGTACTATTTTAATCTCAAAAGTGAAAACAATCATTACATCATGCAGTTTAATTACTACATGTATCTGGAAACCTAATTTGGGTTTTGAAACCTCTTACCTAAATTACTTTCCAGACATTTTCAAAAAGAAAACCCAACTTTCACTGCTCTATGACCTAATAGTTAAAGAAGAAGATTTTGGCGTGTAGATTGATCTAATATACTTTAGCAACTTACATTGTGCAAACATGTTCTAAAAAACCTAAGTATTACTCGTTGAGTGGCTGAAAGAAAGTAAAGCAGGACAATTATATCTCTGGTTTTCAGGCATGTGCTTGTGGCTTGTCCCCAGGGGCAGCTTACGGAGGTGGGGAAGTGGTATAGTTGACGAGAATGTATTTTTATAACTGCCCCTTCTAACTTGATACTTATTTGAGCAACACACATTGCTTTGTTTGAAAAGTGTGAGATGGAGTGTTGGACAGAACAGTTAAAAATTGTACTCTTTATCATTCATTCTATATCACCCTTCCCGAGACACTTTGGTTTTTATTACAATATTTGGTGCATTGTTGCGTCACATGAATGTGTGTGTTGACAATAAATTGTTATAGCTGCTATTTTACCATTCAAATATGGAAACACCATTTATTAATATAGTGGGATGAAGTCAGTGAAAATGCTAGTCTCAATTTAATAAGGTGTTTTCTATAGAAATGTTGTGAGAAACATATACATGGACATTGTATAAATGTGTGTGTGTATATATTAGACCATAGCTTTATGGGTATAGTTAGATGGTAAGATGCTCTTGAAATACTTGACAATTATTGTTATTCTACTATGTATGAAAATAAAACTAAATGTTTACACTGGAGTACCGGTAATTTGGTCACGTTCCTACACTTAATATATTTTATATGATATATTATCCCACAAACAGAGGGGGTAAAGCTACTTACTATTTATTTTCAAGCAAATTTCATTGAAATGTTTTTATGAAGTCAATCTAAAATATTTAATTCTCTATTATATAAAACATGTTTTTTAATAAATAAATAAATTGAGTGAACAGTTTGCAACAATATTTTAGGGAATATCCACTGTCCATGGCACAGAGCTAACTCATATGATTCCAAAATAAGTTTCACATAATATATATTATATTAAATATTATAGCCATTGTAGGCATATTTCTTTAATATATAATAATAATAATAATAATATTGTACAGATGGTATTTTTTTTAAATCAAATTTTCTACTCTACCATAACCCACGATGATTCCATCCCCCACTGCAACAATAGAAAAGGTTGCATAGTATTATCAATACTATATAATATTTAATATGGAAATTAGTTTTGATTACAGATATAGCCGTTCTATTAAAATAAAACATAGTTATAAACGATACGTGGACACGTGTCACGTCATTATTGCCTTATGGTTTATTTTGATCAGCTAACAATGCTCCACGTGTTAATGGACAGGCTTGAAAACTAGAAACATACAATTGCCACAGAGAAAGAGGCCAGCCAGGTTTACTGTAAGACAAGGAGAGAACAACAGACGATAGAGCTAGAGGTCTACGCATGGTGCGGCACTTACATACGTCGATGGCACGGATAAGGTCGAGCCCTCCCGCGATACTGAGCTGTAGTGTAGTCCCTGTGTGAGGAGAGAGACAACGTGCACTTGTTCCGTCCTCTGTACTCTCACGACACGCAACAATCGACATATTTTCATATCACAAACTACTGTATTGCATTACAACCTTCTATGTGGATATACCTTGGCTTCCATGGGTCTTCCTCAAGGCAATGTTAGGATATATAGTTGTGCACACTACAATTTAGATCATATTCAATGTTTTTAGCTCTTTGAGCGACCATTGTTTAGTTATTTTTCACAAAATAATAAGCATTATGAAATATATTGTTGTTTGAGTTGACTACTACCTCAGATTACAATTAATCCTCCAGGGTTTCGTCAGGTTCGAGCATGAATATATCAAACAAGGCATAACGTGTCAATTTCACATTGAAATACATCAGAATAAGAAAGTTCATCATAGATAGTACTGATACAACAATTTATTAAAATAGATTCATAAGCACAAATCACCCTTTCATTATCATACCCAGTGTTTATTTGTTGAACTAATTGAACTAACTTTAGAAGATGAAGAAATCCTCATGGACAGCCAGCTGCTTTGAGTTATTTCCCGTTCTGTTTCTCTTTATTACAACTGGGGACACTTCTGGTTTCCTTAATTCTGTATTTTCACGAGAAAATGTACTCGTAGCCTTAGTCAATGCCCCATTAAATAACGAAAGACACTTTTTATAACAAAGTTTATGGCATTAGAAGAACGAAAAACATTTGGTTTGGCCATATTTACGATATCTTACTTATATTTAAATAACCAATTGTTTTAATATAGTGAAATATTTTAGCATAGCTTCTTACTACCTGTTCAGGCTAAATGCAAGTACTAATCACATCAATGATTTAAGGATGATGAAGGTTGAATTTAGATTAGATGTACCCACATTTGCATGGATAAAGAAGGGCTAACTATTTTGGAAAAACCACCCTCAATAAACCCAACCAGGATTCTGACCCACATATTCCTGTCATCTGCTGTCTAGTCTAACATGATAGTGATGCCTTAGACCGTGGGACCATTAAAGCAGGTAGCTAGTGAACTAAAGGTATCTGTGCCAACCCTTCAATAATGCTGCTAGACTCAATGGAATCTTAGTTGAGAGACAAAGCACGCACCTAATTTCACAATTAAGGGGGAAAAAAAATATTTACCTGTAGTTAAATGGTTTGGTCCCTTAGACCATGTCATAAATGTTAATATATCTTAAATATCTAGTTTAAGATGAACCATCAACTTGGGTTTTAGTGAACCTAGACCGTCCCAGGGAAAATGCCATTTTCACGTTCCAGCACTTTGAAAAGAAACCTTTATTGGTGTTTGAAGAAACTATTTCCCTGTCAGAGTTGTTATTTTGATAGCACAGAGAGCAACTGAAAATATGGAGTGGGGAGGGGGGAGGGGATGAAAGGCTGAGTGCGTCACACCCTACAGGCTCTAGCTTCATACTCTGGTCAAAGCAAACAACGACACACAAGTTAGTTCGCTGGAGGAGTGTGGCAATGACTGCTTCTGGTACACTCGTCTAGCTGATGGATTTGTGACTTTTGATACACAGGATGAAATGTCACTGAAGGAACTGCTATAATTCGTCAGTCACAATTATTTTGGAATTAAAGAGCTTATCGATATGGACTATGAAGTTTTTGTTGGATTTTATCACCATTATTTAGCTATACGCTTATGTACTAATTACTCTAATTGGCTAGGAATCAGAAAGGTTGTATGAAGGAGACGACTGAATTGTATCCATTCTGAATGGTAGCCATTCAGACATTTCTTAAACAAGCACCACAAATAAAAAGTCTGATTTGTATCCATTATCAT
Source organism: Timema shepardi (assembly GCA_902151425.1). Classification (NCBI taxonomy): domain Eukaryota; kingdom Metazoa; phylum Arthropoda; class Insecta; order Phasmatodea; family Timematidae; genus Timema; species Timema shepardi. Next base: position 90,373 of record CABFVX010002208.1, on the reverse strand, counting down.
AATACCTACAAAATCATAATTGTATCCATTCTGAATGGTAGCCATTCAGACAGTTTTAAAATAAACGACTTTAATAAAAATCCTGATTTGTATCCACTGCAATTATTTGCATTATATCCACAAAATCCTGAATTGTATCCATTTAGACATTTTCTTAAACACGCATTACAAATAAAAAGTCTGATTTGTATTAATTTTCGTAATGTCCACAAAATCCTGAATTGTATCCATTCAGACATTTTTTAAACATGCATTACAAATAAAAGGTCTGAATTGTATCCACTAGAAATATTTGCATTATACCCAAAGAATCCTGAATTATATCCATTTAATTGCGGTACCACTTGTCTGATAGATGGCAGCAGAAGAAACTCGCTTTAACTCATTAAATATTTACTAGAGAGCAGCACTTATCCTTAACTCATTCCGAGATAACTAGAGAGCAGCACTATCTCTATATTAATATAAAAAATATAATCTTTTGAATTATTATCGTCTTATTAATTTAAAATCTAAACACGGATTTTCCGACTTATTTTTAAAACATTACAGAATATATATGTGATTAAGGTGCTGTAGCGCCATAAAAAAAAACGTGCAAGCAAAGATTTTCTTGGAAAAAATCCCATACTTCCTCAATCTTTGGTCAAATTTGTCAGATCTGTGGGGTCTAAGCCTATGCACAATTATATGGTTAAATAGAGAATTAAATTTACTATCAGGGACTTGCACTGTGCTCTTGACACAAATTCTTTTTTAGAAGCTGTAGTGCCTTAAATAAACGTATTAAGAAACGTAAAAATCTTATATTAATATTGTATAAAATACCCGTTACCTTAAATTAGCGCAAAATAAACGTAAAATTCTTATATTAATACCCGCCTCGGTGGCGTAGTTGGCTAACGCGCTTGTCGTGTTGAGCTCGACTGCTGAGGACGGGGAGATTGAGGTTAGAATCTCGGTCGGGTGAACTGGTTTTTTTCCTAAATGGTTTTCCACTCTCCCTCCACGCAAATGCGGGTTCACTTCCTCTAATACAACCTTCCCAATTCCTAATCCATTAGCGTAATTAGTACTTAAAGCGTATAACCCGAACGGGTAGTAGTGGTGCTAGATATTATTATATTAATATTGTATAAAACACCTGTATTGTATAATTCATTGAGCTATTTTAGCACATTCTTTAAAATTCAAGTTAAAATTCATGTAACTATAAACTTTTCAACTTTGTGATCTAGTAACATATTTAGATCGTTACAAGGCTGCATTTTACCCCAAACTCCCCAAAATAAACGTTTATGTGGGTGTGGAATAATTTAACCCTGTTTTTCTGTGTGCAAATAATATGGCGTCGTTAAAGTATCTACTGCTGTCAATTATATAATAATAGTATTTAAATACAGGATTGCCAACAAGATGATAGTATGGATATATATAGAAAACAAGCACCTTAATCACAGATATATTCTGTAATGTTTTAAAAATAAGTAGGAAAATCCGTGTTTGGATTTTAAATTAATAAGACGATAATAATTCAAAATATTATATTCTTGATATTAATATAGAGATAGTGCTGCTCTCTATTTACCCCAGAATGAGTTAAGGATAAGTGCTGCTCTCTAGTAAACATTTAATGAGTTAAAGTGAGTTTCTTCTGCTGCCATCTATCAGACAAGTGGTACCGCAATTAAATGGATATAATTCAGGATTCTTTGGGTATAATGCAAATATTTCTAGTGGATACAATTCAGACCTTTTATTTGTAATGCATGTTTAAAAAAATGTCTGAATGGATACCACTCAGAATGGATACAATTCAGCTCCATCGTATGAAGAGGAAGCATACCCGTATGTGTAAAGGTAGAGTAGAAAACCATAAAGGAAAAAACTATCCTCAGTATATCCGACCGGGATCCCTATTTTCTTTCATTCGGCCACCGAGGCCGGAACGACTATGAAGTTATAACGAGTTGTTCCAGCGTGGAACTGAGAGAGGTTGTTCCAGCTTGGAACAGAGAGAGGTTGTTCCAGCGTGGAGCTAAGAGAGGTTGTTCCAGCGTGGAGCAAAGAGAGGTTGTTCCAGCGTGAAACTGAGAGAGGTTGTTTCAGCGTGGAGCTAAGAGAGGTTGTTTCAGCGTGGAGCTAAGAGAGGTTGTTTCAGCGTGGAGCTAAGAGAGGTTGTTCCAGCGTGAAACTGAGAGAGGTTGTTTCAGCGTGGAGCTAAGAGAGATTGTTCCAGCGTGGAGCTAAGAGAGGTTGTTCCAGCGTGGAGCTAAGAGAGATTGTTCCAGCGTGGAGCTAAGAGAGGTTGTTCCAGCGTGAAACTGAGAGAGGTTGTTCCAGCGTGGAGCTAAGAGAGATTGTTCCAGCGTGGAGCTAAGAGAGGTTGTTCCAGCGTGAAACTGAGAGAGGTTGTTCCAGCGTGGAGCTAAGAGAGATTGTTCCAGCGTGGAGCTAAGAGAGGTTGTTCCAGCGTGGAGCTAAGAGAGGTTGTTCCAGCGTGGAGCTAAGAGAGGTTGTTCCAGCGTGGAGCTAAGAGAGGTTGTTCCAGCGTGGAGCTAAGAGAGGTTGTTCCAGCGTGGAGCAAAGAGAGGTTGTTCCAGCGTGGAGCAAAGAGAGGTTGTTCCAGCGTGGAGCAAAGAGAGGTTGTTCCAGCGTGGAGCAAAGAGAGGTTGTTCCAGCGTGGAGCAAAGAGAGGTTGTTCCAGCGTGGAGCAAAGAGAGGTTGTTCCAGCGTGGAGCAAAGAGAGGTTGTTCCAGCGTGGAGCAAAGAGAGGTTGTTCCAGCGTGGAGCAAAGAGAGGTTGTTCCAGCGTGGAGCAAAGAGAGGTTGTTCCAGCGTGGAGCAAAGAGAGGTTGTTCCAGCGTGGAGCAAAGAGAGGTTGTTCCAGCGTGGAGCAAAGAGAGGTTGTTCCAGCGTGGAGCAAAGAGAGGTTGTTCCAGCGTGGAGCAAAGAGAGGTTGTTCCAGCGTGGAGCAAAGAGAGGTTGTTCCAGCGTGGAGCAAAGAGAGGTTGTTCCAGCGTGGAGCAAAGAGAGGTTGTTCCAGCGTGGAGCAAAGAGAGGTTGTTCCAGCGTGGAGCAAAGAGAGGTTGTTCCAGCGTGGAGCAAAGAGAGGTTGTTCCAGCGTGGAGCAAAGAGAGGTTGTTCCAGCGTGGAGCAAAGAGAGGTTGTTCCAGCGTGGAGCAAAGAGAGGTTGTTCCAGCGTGGAGCAAAGAGAGGTTGTTCCAGCGTGGAGCAAAGAGAGGTTGTTCCAGCGTGGAGCTGAGAGAGGTTGTTCCAGCGTGGAGCTGAGAGAGGTTGTTCCAGCGTGGAGCTGAGAGAGGTTGTTCCAGCGTGGAGCTGAGAGAGGTTGTTCCAGCGTGGAGCTAAGAGAGGTTGTTCCAGCTTGGAACTGAGAGAGGTTGATGATGACTAAGAAAGGAGTCAAGATAGTTTCCCGACAGTGAAAGAGATGTTGGAAGATTTCAAGACAGTTCTAAGGTTTATTGAATGTATGTGCAGTGTGGATCAAACAATCTCTTGAGAAGGAAATATTAATGTAGCCCGCATACAGGAAGCAACAGTACATAGCCGACATTTAAATGTTACTTAATAGATTTCAATAAAAGGTTTTCTGTTTGTTCATACCCCTCTCACTTAATATTTATAAGAAACACATTTCAGTTTTAGTGGACATGTTAACCAAATATCTAGATCCATATTGGTTCACCATAAGTGAAGTTGACTGTACATAGATATCATCACACAGTGACCTCTGGCGTGTGTAGTTAGACTAAATACAAACATAAGAAAAATATTAAAGTGGCTCTTTTCAGGTATACTTAGTGAAACCCCAAGGTATACTTAGTGAAACCCCAAGGTGTACTTAGTGAAACCCCAAGGTGTACTTAGTGAAACCCCAAGGTGTACTTAGTGAAACCCCAAGGTGTACTTAGTGAAACCCCAAGGTGTACTTAGTGAAACCCCAAGGTGTACTTATTGAAACCGCAAGGAGTGCAACTCTGGTGTATTTTTAAAATTAAACGTCGAGCTTAATGTCTTAGACCAGAGGACTATTGGGAAGTGCATCTTTTAAACTCAACTAACCAAGAACATGTAAACTTTATATAGAGAGTCAGGGAGATCTTGAGAGTGTTTGGTGTACCTTAGTTTTGATTACCACACAGATTGTGAGCCTGGAATATTAAACTGCATGATCGCAGGTGTGGAAGGATGCCAAAAGGAGGAATATGGACGTGTTAAGTTGGTATAACTATTCAGTAAAACAAGTGGACGTGCGACTTGGTTTCTACTGGCCGTATAAAACTGAAACATCGTCTCACTGTTGCTCACAGTGTATACCTTAGTGGACAGGGGCAGTAAAACATGGGATTACTACAAATACCCCAATCAATCTTTAATATTACAACTTTCTGACTGGACATTGGTGAAATGGGGGATTTCCAAAAGGTTTCTATAAAACTATTCACTATGGTATAATAACTAAAGAGTAATTTATTTCCTCGACCTAAGAATGTCACTAAGTTGTTTCTGACCGACTGTTTGAACAGGACTACTGACCCATTCCTTAGACAAGCGCAAAGAAAAGGTTAACTGCAACTAACCTAAATCATCTCTCACTAAACAGATATCGGTCAACACTACATACAAAAAGCCAACTACCGTTATCTAAAATAAATTAATGTAATACTACTAAGCACATGCTTCTTCAATTAAAATAAACTACAATCATTCATTTAAAAAAATAAATCAAATGTAACTATATTTTTAACACAAAGGGACAAACTTTATTAATAATATTTTCTTTAAGAAAATATATAACCGACATAAAAATCTTTGTACTAATTCAACAGTTTGTTCTTGCTTAGAGTGACATTTTAATTGATATTCTTAGCTGTAGCTTCCTTTACTTCGTTTACATCATTTAATTGTCAATATTTTCAATTCTTAAATTACATAAACTGAACCAGACCTACTTTGTTTGTTGCTTTAAATGTATTACAACCAACTTTGTCTACACGTAGTTTAAACAAACATAATTGTTTACAGGAGGCTGGGATCTAGTATTTCCCCTACCCAACCATGGTTGTAGGGAAACTTTATTTTTGTAAAAGGGGGAGCATGGGGGGCGAGTAACAAACCTTTTTTTAGAGACTTTATTCCATCCTCTTCCTTCAGTTAATGTTTGAAAATTGGGTGCCCCAGAAGCTATTTGTAGTGTCTTTGTTTGGAGAGTTGAAAAAAACAACTTCTTTCAATAGCTATTTAAAATAGTGGTCCCCCAAAACTGAGAGATATACGCCTGGAAAATTTTTGGAAATTAAATACCTTTAGAATCTATTTGAAGTTTGAGACAAGACCATCATCTTTAAGTTTCGTATTAAAACCTTCCAAAAAAATTTAGGAGGGGGTTTGAACCCCCTCCCTATGCTTATCTACCCCCCTTCTTCCCCTCTATAAACCAGATTATGTGTTAATATAGTATAGAGATCTCAATTAAAAAATAACAAATGAAAAAAATAAAATCATATTGGTTGAAATACAAAATTACATGTGTTAATGTGAGTTAACGAGTTGTGATATGAAAATATTTCATTATTTTCTTTATGTCTTACATGTGGTGTGAGTCACACACACATACACACACTTAGCTCTCCTATCTGATGGTCAACTTACCTTTAGACTTGGCTTTCCTAAAAATATCTGAATGATTAATATAGTGTTTTGTTTTACTTCACTATTTCAAACTATTCTGTCTAACCAATCTTAAAACATATTCAAACAATGTTTATTATGTTTCATACTAATTATGTTAAAAGTATGATTGTTTTGAAGTAATATTTAAGCCAATAACATTTATAACTGATTGGTAAATATAGTTTATCTTAGATAATGATGTTTATTTTTGGCGGTAGCCGAAATTCAGATCATTTTATTGTCCTGTAACTTCTTTTACAAAACTATGTGGACATTGGACATAAACTTTTCCCCAACAATTACCTTGAAATGTTTCCTATTCTTTTTATTGATTTTTACCAAAATATAATACAAATATGTCTGACTTAATCCGAGTGGGTTCTAATTAAACTCATGTACTAAACAGCATATTAGAAATTTTAGATGGATAAAATTAAATTATTTCCATTAAAAATGATCATACTTAATAAGTGTACACAAACATCTGTAGTAAACCACAGGACTGGAAAGTGTGCATGGATAATATATTGGTTAATAAAGTATTAATACTTTTTGATCAAATGTTCATTATGTTTTTTGAATGAAAAAAAAATGAATTGAGTTCAAAATTAAGATATTGTATTTAATACATAAGAGAAAATGAAAAGTGTATGTTCTTAACAAAATACTCAAATAGATATCTAAAATAAATTCTCATTTCTAGTTTCGTCTTAATTTACAATTCCATAATTCGCAGTTTGAATTAAGTTAAAGTGATTAGCTGAAAGTAGCTGAAAGAAGCAACGTTAACTGATGCCCATCAAGGATTTATCAAATATAATTAAATAACTAGTCTGATATAAACATTAAATAATATAATTACGTTAGATTAATAATCAAATTCACTAGACTATTTATATAAAGGTATTCACTCAAATCTAAGTTTAATAAACATGAAAAAGCAATAAATTTAGAAACATTAATTATTTTTTGATGAACAAGATTTCTTATAAAGCTGTAATAAGGTGATTTGTTGTTTATCTTGATATTAAGCTTAGCTTTTGTTCCTTAACTCAATATATGGTACTATATAATTATAATGCAGTAGCAGGCCAAGACACAATTAGTTGGTGCTGGTGTTAAGGCCATGTCCACAATTCAATTTCTTACTCTCACTATACATAACCTTTAAACACACGTCGGGACAGTTTGGCCAAGCCTTAAGAGCCATCTCACAGCCGATTAAACTCGAAATGATGCTTCAACCAGACACTAATTAAAGTGGAGTGGTTTTAATTTACTCAACAACAAAATAAAAGGGGGATTAGTAAATGCTTTATTTTTATTTTGTAACATTTAATTTTAATTTTATATTGCTATTAATTATAGTAAAATGTTGCAATTTCCATTGTATTTATATAAAGCTCCAAATAAATGCTCTACGATACAACATTTGAGATATATTGGTTTGATTTGGGTCTCAATTGCACTGGGATAGTGAGAGATATATTGGTTTGATTTGGGTCTCAATTACACTGGGACAGTGGCAGATATCTGGGTTTGATTTGGGTTTTAATTACAATGGGATAATGAGAGATATATTGGTTTGATTTGGGTCTCAATTACACTGGGATAGTGAGAGATATATTGGTTTGATTTGGGTCTCAATTACACTGGGATAGTGAGAGATATATTGGTTTGATTTGGGTCTCAATTACACTGGGATAGTGAGAGATATATTGGTTTGATTTGGGTCTCAATTACACTGGGATAGTGAGAGATATATTGGTTTGATTTGGGTCTCAATTACACTGGGATAGTGAGAGATATATTGGTTTGATTTGGGTCTCAATTACACTGGGATAGTGAGAGATATATTGGTTTGATTTGGGTCTCAATTACACTGGGATAGTGAGAGATATATTGGTTTGATTTGGGTCTCAATTACACTGGGATAGTGAGAGATATATTGGTTTGATTTGGGTCTCAATTACACTGGGATAGTGAGAGATATATTGGTTTGATTTGGGTCTCAATTACACTGGGATAGTGAGAGATATATTGGTTTGATTTGGGTCTCAATTACACTGGGATAGTGAGAGATATATTGGTTTGATTTGGGTCTCAATTACACTGGGATAGTGAGAGATATATTGGTTTGATTTGGGTCTCAATTACACTGGGATAGTGAGAGATATATTGGTTTGATTTGGGTCTCAATTACACTGGGATAGTGAGAGATATATTGGTTTGATTTGGGTCTCAATTACACTGGGATAGTGAGAGATATATTGGTTTGATTTGGGTCTCAATTACACTGGGATAGTGAGAGATATATTGATTTGATGTGGACCTCGACTACTCTAGACTCAACATTATCTATTTATTAAATTCAGGTAATGGTTTTCAATCTAAATGTAAGGTTATTAAGTCTGAGAGTGTCCAGAATACTCCATTTGTGAAGATTAACGATGGCATTAAATGTTTAACTGACCTTTGTGTTGTTCTGTTGGTTTCTTATAAGCAATTCAAGACAAACGTAAACGTATTTGAATGCTGACTCACACTAACTTTGTAATATACACACATTGCGGGTGGAGGATCGCTATTATCTAACAATGTAACCTCGGTAGATAATAGAAAGTGATGTTTGAAGTGGACTCAATAGTGATGCAATCATTGATAAAGTATTTGAAATGACATTATATTAAATTTACTATTGATAAAATTTAAATAATTGACCTGACCCTTTCAGCTTATACTAAAACATAGGTTCAGTGTTGAATGTATGTCAAGTGCTGTCATATATGTATTCCCGAGACGTGGGACCACCCCTATAACCACCATTTTTCTATTAGTAGGATCTCGGTAGGAGAAAAGACCATTCAGGCACTCCTTCCTGACATAGCTCTTAGAACCTCATACTAAAATTAGGCACATGTTAAAATACAGTTAGGTATTCTTTAACACACGCATCTTAGCTTCCTAGGCTATATATAGACTATGATGACTATTTAGTCTGGTTTCTTAATATTTTGTTTGCAAATAGGTTATCTAGTTAACAGTCTAGACCAGATATTGGACACTTTTATCAAGAATTAGCTCAACACATCACATTTTAATAAATCAATCAATCTATCAATCATTGATATTGTGTCAAGCACTCTACCAAACTAGTGAACCCAGATAAAGCTCTGTACTCTATCAAACTAGACAGCCCAGATAAAGCTCTGTACTCTATCAAACTAGAGAACCCAGATAAAGCTCTGTACTCTACCAAACTAGTCAGCTCAGATAAAGCTCTGTACTCTACCAAACTAGAGAACCCAGATAAAGCTCTGTACTCTACCAAACTAGTGAACCCATATAAAGCTCTGTACTCTATCAAACTAGCCAGCGCAGATAAAGCTCTGTACTCTATCAAACTAGCCAGCGCAGATAAAGCTCTGTACTCTATCAAACTAGCCAGCGCAGATAAAGCTCTGTACTCTACCAAACTAGTCAGCTCAGATAAAGCTCTGTACTCTATCAAACTAGAGAACCCAGATAAAGCTCTGTACTCTACCAAACTAGTCAGCTCAGATAAAGCTCTGTACTCTACCAAACTAGAGAACCCAGATAAAGCTCTGTACTCTATTGCACACACAATGTGGGAGTATCTATACACACTATATAATGACTGACACAGTCCGGGGAAACGTCCCACCAGCAACTAAGGGCCCTGTCCTCTATTTCGAGGCTGACGAGCACAAGAGTGAATGTGGACATGCTCTAACACTGCACAGCGGGTTGCATCAAATCACAGGGGGAGCAAGTACTCACTGTAGGGGGGGACAGGTTGATGGTGGATCCCCGCCTCTCCTGGGGCCCGATGCTCGAGTGTCGACGGATGGGCAGCCCCCCTCCGGGCGTCCCTCCAGGCGACGAGGCGCACGACGGCGCGATGCGGATCTTGGGGGGCATCATCAGCTGATTGTCCGACAGACGGCGGTTGGGGGGGAAGGCGTTGTGGACTCTGAGGAAATTGCTGTCGGGCGAGGAGGGAGAAGCTCCGAACCACCATCCTCCTAACACGCCAGAGTCTGTCCGTTTAGTGCCCCCACACGGTACCATGCACACATCCAGGGGAGAGGGAGAGAGAACACACGAGTTACACACATGGCGAGAGGGAGAGAGAACACACGAGTTACACACATGGCGAGGGTCGAGACAAAGCTAGCACCTGACATTTCTAGTCTCCATTTGAACGGTGGTCGTTGGGGGCCTAACATACATCTCACTCAACGATATTGAACACGATAGAGGCCAGCGCATTTCGGACCAATGACCAACATTGCGAGAAACAGGCTATAATATTGCAAACATGTCTACATGTCGAGACTTGCCAACTATTACTACTTACTCTTTGTTAATATTTTTATCTACATTTATTCTTGAATAGTATAATAATGTTCTATGTTACTGTAAATTAATAGTTTTATTTTATTTGATAACTCTGCTGGTAGGGCTAGTTAGGCTCCCTGTCATGTGATCAAAGATTAAGCTAGTAGGATAATCTAAAGGTAAGCTTATTTCACTGGAATGGTTCCAGACTGCAATGGCTTCGCCTCACTCAGGATTACTTCGGAGGAGTTTTGAATCTTCCTGGCTATCGAATATATCATTAAATATATCCTCCATGACGAAAATCACAGGTAGTATGACGCTACTTCAATAATAAACACGAACGGGTAGTAAGATGCGGTGTTAAAAAATAAAATGATAGATATGTGAGAAACCATAAAAAAAAATTTAAGCATATTTTTAGTTTATCAACTGATTTTCATGTTGGCTCACATACTGAGGTAAAGCATTCAAAGTGATAATTAGTAGGTCTACTGTTTTTAATTTTATAAATATATTAATGCAGTCAGTAGGGGTCGTATCGGGTACCTACACCCCAAAGTCACACGCGTGGACATAACAATAGCCACACAGATATATTCGAGTTATTATTAACTGGGACTAAACATATCGCAGCACTGATACAGTCCAATGTTTTTATAAAATACTAAATTTGTTTGCAGTCAAACTTGAGAACATTCTACTCTATTATTAATGATATTACCGGCGTCGGGGGGTCGAATACTATAAGACGTGACTTTTGTGAGAGATTGGACTCACGGGAACCAAGAGATCGGGGTTCAAAACTTGGTTGGGTGGTTCTTTACTAAATACTTGTGCACAAATATCGGCACACTTCTTCTAAATCCAACCTTCCTCATTCCTAACACATTAACGTAATGAGTAGGTACGCATACAACCTGAACAAGTAGCAAAACATGGGGAGTCTGTCAGTAGGTATAGATAATATTGATCAAATGTGAGACATATTATGAACACATTAAGGAAGATCTAGTAACGTTTCTAGTTGTCAGACAAGGCTCTTTATATGAGAATCAGTCCATAGTTAGATCAGCGCTAGTGGGCTTGAAGGCTCTTTATATGAGAATCAGTCCATAGTTAGATCAGCGCTAGTGTGCTTGAATCTCACTCATTCTGCTGCACTCACTGGGGATAATTTCCCCAATTTGTGCCTTTAAACATCTTTGATCATAGGAATGCTGGTGCATTTAATATAAATTAACCTAATTACTCTTACCTTTTTTATTAATTTTTAAATATAAATTGTGTTTAATATTATTATAAAAAAACAGTAAATAAACACATAAAATTACAGCATTAATAATCTGATTAGAAAACACAGAAATTTGACATTAATTTAAACAACAAATTATAGACATCCTGTACTTGAAACGAATCCGTTCTGATAAAACCAAATATTAGATTATTTGAATTGAAATACTTACATGCTTCTCGATTTAATTAGTATAATTTAAAACGACAGTTAACTATGTTTTTTTTTAAAAAGAAACAAAGATTACCATTTTTATGATCTTATATTCTGCTGTTAATAACATCTATGCATTATAACGGTATCAAGTCGACATAACATAATTATTAGTTCACGTTTGCAATATTTATTAAGCCTCCCGTTAAGCAAAGTTATGTCATCGAACGGCCTCAATTGGAAGGCGTGTTTGTGTAAACATTGTATGTTGTGAGTAGCGAGTGACATAACGAGCGTTGCGAGGATAGTTATGATGAATCAGTAAACAAGAGAACTAGGAGCGCTGACATGAAAGAGAGGTGTCAGCCAGCCATAGCTAGAAACCAGGCCATAGGTAAAACCTCATAACACCTCGTTCAGTCCCTCGCGAGCCCACACCAGTAATTACACCCCCCACCCCCGTTATCCACAACCAAATACCTCCTGACGTATCGCCAGGCCCACACACAGTTAACATACATATTTATAATTTGGCTGGAAAAGTCCCTCTCCCATTTATAACCAAGTTTATTTCGGGGAGCATTTGGACGATTCTAAAAGATACTTAACGTTTTTAAACGGTAAATAAGTTTCGATGAATCTTTAACCCACACATAATTGAAATAATATAATTCTTACTCTGTTTTGTAAGTGCTAAGTGCCTTACTGGTCGCAACTTGCACCAAATTAAGGGAAATAAGAGACAGTTTCAAATAGATGTAGTTTTTATAAAGTAATGTTCATGATTATCAAGTTAACTTTATTTTCCCTTTAAAAACTACTCAAGGGGGAAAACATCGACTCCAGAAAGCAATAGAATTGGTTATCTGAAAGAGCAAAGTAAAAATAGGAAGCCCTCACCAATATAGCTTTCAAATAAATCCCCTAAAACACGTCAAGTGAAGAGGAATAAGGGATGAGGAAGAGTTTGGATGCAGCTCAAAGAAGAAAAGGAGATGAGGGTTCAGGATCCAGGGAAATGGGCGTGGCAAAACACAGAGCACCCAATAATAATAACAACAAATAATATATTATAAACGAGTGTCTTCATGACGGCTCTCAAAGAAAAGTTATTTAATAGGCCCAACACGTGTGTCCTATTGACTGTGGAGTGGGTAGTAAGACACCACTTCATTGGTTACGTTTCTGCCCATACAGTTAATAGGCTCGGTTTTGATTCCCGGTATGGTCAAAAAGTGCATCCTTCGTGAAATTGGGGCTTCTTTTTTTTCTTCTCATGACTAGTAAAAGATGACCATTCATCCCCAAAATAAGAATTATGTCTCGAGCTGGTTTGTTCCCAAATTTGTTAAATAAATTAATGCTGCCATTTGAAATGTGTAGGAATTGAGGTGGGTGTTTGCTCACTACAGCCGTGATCCCTTAATATCCAAATTTGAGTGTAGTTTGTGTGACTCACCCGCCGAGTTCTTGCGCGCCATGTCCTCGGCGCTGGACGTCTTGCGCTGCTCAATGCGCAGGTTCGGGATGTTGAAGGGCGGGACGTGCATGTTGTCCGAGCTGAACTGGTGGCGCAGTGGACGGTGTCTCTCCGGACTAGGCAGGGACAGGTTGTCCAGCTTCAGTTTGTTGCGTTGGTTCCTAAAGAAACACAGTCATTTCACTAATTATTTTAATAAGGCCGGGTCTAGATTCGAGCACAGCACACAGCTAATAGCGAATAATGACTATCTTCAATGATAGCGTTCATAATAGATGCATAGTTAGTTGTGAATAATGCATGCATTTGATTTAACGTTGCGTTGATCATAAACAACACAATAACTCGAGATGTATTAGCCAATGGGAATGCGAGAAGAGTCTCTCTAGAAAATAGAGGATCGTATACAAATCAGACGGAATATATTGTCATGTAACCAGTGGCGTGCCGTCAATGGACTAGTAGGACTAGGCTAGTCCCCAGACATTTCTAGTTTATTTATTTTGAGTTAAATTTTAACGAGAAATAAAAGCATAAAATAAAATCTGAGTCTCAATTTGCGTCACAATACTCAACGATATTCTAGCTATTTGTGCGCTGCCCCCACACCCCCTTCCCTCTCTACAATGACAACACACTACCATCAGAAGCGCTGTCACAATACTCAATGATAGTCCCGCTGCTTGCGCGGACCCCTTCCCCTCTCCCAACTAACATCGGAAGTGCTCGAGTCTTATCGGCTCTTACCGGGGAGAGGACTAGGTGAAACCAGCCTAGTCCGTCTCTCTAATAAGAGATATGCTAACACTTGGCGTTCTGTCCCAGGTAAATGTAATTTGGGTTTGCTTCTTATAAGTGGTAGTGTTGTGGTTGTTAAGCTTATGTAATTGTTCCCATTGATGAAAGAGATCTTGTGAAGTGTTAAAGTGTCCGATTGTCAATTTAGTTTGACAGTGTTTGAAAGTGTGAAATATGGAAGGGGACTCGGATTTGAAAACTGTTCCCTCACAAC
>CABFVX010002208.1:44516-59974 GCA_902151425.1 Timema shepardi | reverse complement strand
CCCCCCCCCCCCTCAGACCCGGGATATTATATATAAGATCCTCCATGAAATAATACCAAAACGTGACAGCCCAAAAAATGATATAGGATTGTTTGAAAAACAAATTGACTGCAGGGTTTCAAAACAAAGATTTTACAAGCAAACTTTACTCAAGACAGAACAAATCTAATATTAAACTTACGGCATTAAAGCCAAAAATTGATTTATAAACTGAAGTTTAAATCGTTAGAAGACGAAATTAATTTAATCTATGATCAGAGGGGGAAAACATGGAACCTACTATCAGAACCGTTAAAATGGATATCATGTAACAAATATTATAAAACTGTTGGGAATTAACCTAAACAGAGCTACTTGAAGTAACATACTAGCAGAGGCTAACTCCACGCGCCATCATGGCTGTTTCTACAGAAATTATAATCAAATTGGCCAAAGCTCCACGCCCAAACTTATAACCGGCCCTAAAAATGAGTGATGCATTGATTTGGCTGCTAGAAGGTTAAAAATGTCGATAGTAAAAATTAGTTAGTATTTTATAAAGTTTTCTTTCCAGCAGACTTTTATTTTAAGTGTTAAAATTGAATCCAACAAAAACCCAGAGTAATAATGATGTAGTATAAATGTACCACTGAGTTGTTAAATAATCTGTAGAGTGTATTCACGTAGTACTAAGTAATGTGTTCATCTTCGTAGAACTGCGACTAGTTGAAAATATAACACATCACATACAATTAAGTAATAAATTATATTTGTGACGTATTTATGAAACAACCTCTAAACGTAACAGTAAATAATGCAGTCGTCTCCTTGTAGCGAGGACAACGCATCGCTGCCATTAGGTAAATCAGGTTGACACGAAGTGTGGAAATTCCGGTCCGTATTTACATATCTCTCTGGCGTAATTAAGGTGTCAAGCCCGCGGAATAGTGGAGGAAACTGGCGGAGGTTCAATTTGATTACGGCGTAGCGCTACTTGTACGTCTCGACGCGAGGGGGTCTAATCAACAGGATTGTGCTGGTTCACGGCATCACCACCAGGACACACGACGGCAACAGGTAGTCGTCCTTCAGTAACGTGAAACGACAACACACGGTCATTGATAAAGACACTTTACTTCACCTGACTTTATTATCTTTATCTGGCCAAACATGATCATTTTTCTACATCGTTTATAATTGAGGCTGTGTTAATGTTTTAAGAGTCTATTTACCTAGCGATTATATTGGCAAAGAACATTTCATTGCACATTTAAGATAAATAATTTTACATTTTGAAAAAAATACATGAAAGAGTGAACATACATACAAAACATATCTTTCTAAATTATCTCTATAAGACATGCATCACTTACTTTGACCAATAGTCATGGGGTAGATAAATAACTAATGCGGGCAATGTTTGTTACTATTCAGTTTGTAGATGTTGTAATCTCGTCTCATATCCACACACATTCAAGTGAGATTATACCCTTTTTTCTTTACCGATGTAAAGCAAGGACCTCGGAGCAAGAGAAAGAGGTTTGGGAAATATATTTGGGCCTTCAAGGGATGAACAAACAGCGAATGAAGAAAGTTACCAAATGAAGAACTTCATTTGGTACAATACGGACAGGTGGTGGGAAGCGATGAAAAAAAAGAAAGAACAGAACTTGATGCGTCACCAAACAACTCACGGATAATCGAGGTGAGGGGGCGGATGGGTGATGACAGGTGTGTGTGTGTGTGTACACAACAGTTTAGTTGGAAAATCTGAGAAGAAACAAGACCTCTTGGTGTAACCTAACCTGAGCATTTTCCCACAAAAAGAAATGACAGACAGAGGTAAGCACAAGAGAGTTATAATTTATTGACAAGAAAGCAAGATACAACTCAATGGCGGAGTGACACTTAGGAGTTATAGAGAGCCCTCAAGCCAGAAGGGCTGCGAGGCACAAGGGACACCGCCTGGGCCTGAAGGGCCTTACGACAACATAAGCAACAGGTGGCTCCTTAGAATTAGACACCTTCAAAATGGCGTCTTCCTGAAAACAGCAACAAAGAACCCTAACAAACTGGTCTCCAGTTTACTAATAACACATAATACAAAAAATGTGGCCAATTGTCAATATGAGCCGAGAGACGATCCCTCCTCATGATTTTCAACATTGGGCGAGTCAACAGCTCACGCCCCAAACAATGACATTGACCCTATGCTACTGTTCGACATTTGTCTAAGGTTTAAATACACGTAAGAAAACCTGAAAGTTTCAATAGCAAACAATACGTCCTCAGAGATGTAAGCTTTGGGTGGCCCACGGCCCCACATTTAATTAATATATAAGGATAGACACTAGAAAATATACAAAGAACTAACCTAACTCTAACACCTATCACGGCGTCCAAACAATCATGAACTTTGCCGCCGACTCGCGGTTCCACATTTCTCTAACCTTGGCAAAGACAAGGCGGCAAATATAAGTAATCCTCACATTAAAGATTTCAAAATACCAGAGGAGACCAAACGTCTATAAAGAAAACCTAGCCATAAGGGCTGACAAAATGTATAGTTACAAAAGTCCTTTGGTGATTGATATAAACTGGATTTCGAAAAGTAGAAGATTAAAGCCAAAATGGAATTTGGAACTTAGTGTCGAGCCTACAAAGTTTAGGCTGTTTACCCTCGAAAGCCCGGAGCGTAATCTGTGTCTTTCCTCCGGGCTCACGCCATTATATACATCCAGTGAAACCGTGTGTTCTCAGGGCAAGGAACAAACACAAGGGGGGGGGGGGATTCGAGAATAATCTCGATAGCCAATGGGCGAGGTATGCACATTGAAAAATAGTCCATGGAAGTTTTCTTTTATCTGNGGGGGGGGGGCGGGAAACCACACGCCCAGTGGCGAGGTAAGAACCTTGGTTTAGTCGGGTGTTGATGTTATGGTGAAGAGAGTCTCCGGCGTGTAATGTAGAGGAGTAGGAACGAGTCAAGTTAGGCTGGCCTGGTGAGTGTTATAATTTCTTCTATGTTAGGTTGTAACTAGGTTACATTGGTAGGCCAACACATCGATGGTTGGATAATGGACAAATGTATTTTAAGAAGGTTGGGTGCGAAGTTAGGTTTTGGATGGAGTTGTCTCATATTGGGTTGAATGTCGAGGTCGCGTTCTGGCAGCCATGAGCCTTCCAGTTCCTTAAGACGAGAGTATTAGTTAGATATATCAATCTTTGAACCCTTCGGTCGACCTAAAGCTAAGCAAACCTACCTTCCATGGCTCTGCTTCGGTTTAGCTTATAAGACAGGGCCGTATTGTAGTCCAGTAAGGTATGGCTGTTACACTTCTGGTACACTCAGTTTACATTGAATTATGGCAGTTTTGCCATCACCGAGTACACAAGCTGCGTCTTGCAACTTCCAGGCCAAATGAAGTGCCCATATCGAGGTAATTTATAAATATTGCCTTTTAAATATCCCACTCGTCTAGAATTTGATTAGGTTCGTTGGCTCTCTTATGAAATTGCTTTTCAAGATTACCATTCCAGTTGAAATAATCACAATAAAATGGAACCTAGATCACAAGATTAAAAGATAGCTGCCCGGCTTATTACTGGGAAACCATTGATAATTTAATATAACATAAGTATTGGATCGGAAAAGTATTGTTTATTAATTATAAGATTAATATACATTTTTAATCAGTATTGATTTAAAATCTACAAAAAATTACGTAATTTTGTTTATAATATTTAACAATACAGATTAAAAATGTATATTAGCCTATAATATCAATTTTTGTAGAAAATGTAGGATGGTGAAACTATGTGTTCATACAGATCAAAACTAAAATATAAAATTTAGATCCGGGAGCAATTGTATTTTCTTTTTCTAGTTTTATATGGCATATACTTTTTAAATTTTAATAAAATAAATATTTTTTCACTTAGATTTGGAGGTATTTTTTTGTTTCTCTAAGATTTCATTGAGGATGCTGTGTGTGAACGTTGTTGATCGCGAGTATGCTAGTATCGAGTATCGAACCAGGCAGGCACTTACTTACAACCCTGATCGTGATCTCCGGGTCTTGTAGGCGGACGTCCCATAGCAAGGGTAGGACCTCGTCGATGATCTGTGACTTGTCCAAACGGTCCAACGTCTTCTCGACGCACGACAGGACGTTGCCGACGATCTTGATGTCCCCGCTGTTCTTCTCGTACACGGTCTTGGTCTTGGGCAGCACCATCCGTCTTATCGCCGTCTCGTCCAGATACTCGGACACGTTCGTCACCGCCACGAGGGCAGCGCTCTGGAACAACCATACATGATGGGAACACAGGGCCGTGGCCAGAGGGACTCCCTGTCATACAGGGGCAGGGAACACAGGGCCTAGAGGGACTCCCGGTCATACCAGAGCAGGTGATGGGAACACAGGGCCTAGAAGGACTCACGGTCATACCAGAGCAGGTGATGGGAACACAGGGTCTAGAGGGACATCCCGGTCATACCGGAGCAGGTGATGGGAACACAGGGCCTAGAAGGACTCCCGGTCATACCAGAGCAGGTGATGGGAACACAGGGTCTAGAGGGACACCCGGTCATACCGGAGCAGGTGATGGGAACACAGGGTCTAGAGGGACTCCCGGTCATACCGGAGCAGGTGATGGGAACACAGGGTCGTGGCTAGAGGAACACCCAGGGTGCAGGTGATGGCGTCAGATTGTAATACAGTAGCTGTTTAACATAAACCCTGCTATTATTATTGTGGCTTGCAATTATTGTCCCGTTTATAATTTGCTAGTTTGTATTAAATAATGGCAAAATAATGATTTTGTTTTGCAATACATATTTATTATAATTTAATATTTTTAAACTAAAAATTAATTTAAATAGATTATATTATTCAATAACCTGTGCTGATTATATGAGCTTAAAGGGTGTTGTAAAAAATAAAAAGTTTGAATTGAATGCAGAATACGTTTTGTTTTAATTAATTTTTGCCTCAATTACTTATGAAATATGTAGAAATAACATTTAAAAATATTAACAGATTTATTTTATACTAATAGTTCACACATTTCTAGCTTTGACAGTAGCAACATCATTTACTTCTTCATCGTAATTAATATTTTTGTCAATAGCTTTTTCTATTGATAGAATTGCCAGGTGTGTTGACCTGTCTTGACCCGTTGATGACCCTAGGTATTTATTTATATTATTATCATATTGTTAAACCCATGTCCATCAGACGCAATTAGTGGCTGGCAATGTTAAAAATAATCTGAAAGCAATTACTAGGTTTGGATAAGATGTGGCTACGGACATATTGGGGATTAAATTTAATAGGTTAAGAGGTTGCTTTTGAAGAATCCTGACTTTTCTAAAATAAAGAACTGGCCTGAAACTTAAAACTAGCTATTTCCCCCTTTATTTAAGAACCATCCAGATCCTTATCATATTTAGTTGCCAAGCATTTCTCACTAGCTTTTAAATCTTCTACCGATATAGAATGCAAAGAGTTGCCCGGTAAAAAATTTAAAGTCATTTAACACTTTAACTAAAACATTTAAAATGCCATTCAATTAGTTCTAAGACTTGGTCCAAAATAACATGAAAGTCCTTACTGAACCTTTGTTTTCCTGTCAAAACATTGTCCTCACTTTTTCCAAAGTCAGTCTTTTCCTCTTCTTTGCCCTTTTCTCCTCGAAGAAGCAGTCGATTTCAAGAGATGTTGCAGCCCAGATGTTCGATGCTTCATCCAGTACAACATCAATGCCTGTATCTCGGATGTCTTGTAAAGCATCTCTCAATCCAGCCACGTTACTCATTGTACGGTCCACGGTCATATCTTTGTGCTGTAGCGGGGAATCTACTCTCAGTTCTTAACAACTTTATCAATCTGTGAATAAAATGCACGAACAGCAGAATATTTTGATGCCATCTTGGATCAGAGTGACGCTTGAGAGTGGTAGATAGGCTGTTGGATAATATTTGGACGCCATCTTGTATCACAGTGATCGCTTGAGAGTGGTAGAAAGTCTGTGGGATAATATTTGGACGCCATCTTGTATCGCAGTGACGCTTGAGAGTGGTAGAAAGTCTGTTGGATAATATTTCCCACCTTTTGATACTGAAAGAAAATAATTGGTACAGTTCTTGTACTGTTCCAAAATAATGTGATATCATCTGGAGAAACTCCAGCAGCTTGAACACCAACCAAGTTCAATGATCGAGCAGCACATGGCATAAAAGGTGCATGGTTGTTAATTGTTTGTATACGGGCCTGGACTCCTGAATACTTCCCAGCCATATTTCAACCATTATAATATGTTTGCCCTCGGATATTATGAATATCAAGTTCATCGGCTTCTACATTTTGTAGAATCTCTTCAGTTAAACCAGCTCCAGTCGTTTTACTAGTTTTTATGACACCAATGAAACTTTCTTCAATAGAGCAAACATCCTCCGAAACTCTCACCTAATAATCTGTATCATTTGTTCTTGCTGGGCTACATCTGGTGGACATCCAAATGAAACCGAGAAATATTTTGCCTAGCGTATGTATTTTAATATTTCTTGGCGTACAGTGTCACCTATTAAATTGATACTCGTTTTTAATTGTTGGAGAAAAGTAATTTGGAATGCCCTTTTTTTCTTTGCTTAAGGTAATATGCTCTTTTAGCTGTTTATCATAATGAGAAACAAACTCTAGCAAATTAAAAAAAATCCACACGTATTGACCTTACGTATATTTGTAGTGTAACCTCGACAAGCCCAGTTGTTGACTGCACAAAACTAAATGCAATCAACAATAATTCTGAGAATGTACCTCCATTTCTCTTTTTTCTCTTTTGATCATTTCCTTTAGCTCAGTATCAATTATACTGCCCTCTTTAACTCTTTTTTCAAATATTTCCCAAGTAACATATCATTCACGGTGCTATACAGAATGTTCATGCTCTGGAATTCAAGGGTGTAATTTTTCCAGTCAGAGAATCCTATTTTTGGACTTGCCAAGCATGAATTAGATTGCTTTCCAAATAGCACGCAGGGAAAACAGTAGAGAGATTTTCTCTTCACTGTAAATTAGCCAGTTTCGCTCTACACTTTCTACGTTTAAAAGTTTTTTTATGGAACCAACTTCCCGTAAAATGCATTTTTTTTTGCATTAATTGATAAAAGAAAATCCCCAGTTTTATTTTGTTCTGGACCTTGTTCAACTAATAAACTTCTCACATGGTCATTCAAATCACAGCATGTTGTGGGGCCATTAAAATTTAGTTGAATTCTGGTTGGTCCATTGTTATCTGCCTCTTGTTGTTTTTTTCCGTTTTTAACGTAATTCAAATTTAGTTGAGAACCGCGTGACAGTTTGAATGTGAAATGTTGAATTTGCTCGTTGCTGTGACACTGTCATGATATTTATTTGATTAACATTGTTTGTAAATTTGCGTGTTATTTAGTGCACTGTGCCAGTTGGAACCCCTTCCTATCCTATCCAATCTTACCTTGCTCACTCATTTGCGACGTGTTCTTAATTCAACACTTGTCTTAGTCTAGCCGGCTTTGTTGGCAGATTAATTAACACAATCACAACACATTACAATAATAATAATTTAACATTACAATGGCGGCAACAATTTAACTCGTATATTCTGTTTTTCTTATAATCGTAAATAAGGCAGTTTTTTTTGTCAATTTTCAGGAGAGGGGCGGGATAAGCTTTAAACCCCTTACGTCCTCGTCTCTATTCAATAATATGTAGTGACGTCACCACTACGTCATACATTGCTTCCTCCCCTCTACCTCAATCCGTATGAGGAATTTAATTCCGGAGTCAATAATACTTTAATTAGTGTATCTACTGTAAATGGAAGAAAATACAACACAAACTAAACCTTCTTCTTATAATCTATCAACTAAAGTACAATTTGACTCCTTTTCTATCGAGAAAACATAACGTTAAGTTTATCGTGATCTCAGCGTACAACTCTTCACTAAGGGAACGTCTAGCTGTAAATTGATCGTTATACCGTTATCCTTGGACATATCCTTAGCATTTCCACACTCTGGGGGTACAAAACACACACACACACATACATGTTGTGCTTTAGCCTCAAGCTAGGCCACTTTTCAAGATGTGCTTTTTGATACCTACCAAATATTCATCCTTGGCCCTTAACTATGCTATAAAGTTAGCTGTTCACCCATACATCATACACTTTATAATATATAGTAGATAATATTAGGAAGATGTCACTGGACCAGTTTTACTTAATTGATGGAGTTAAACAACAAAAAGTACTTTTATAGAGCTTTATCAAATAGAATTAGACACCTTTTTTTTTAGAACTGATGGTGAAATGAAATTAAATGGAATAAAGGAATGTTTAACGCTTGTTTGAATTGCAAAACCCCCCATTACAGCGAAATAAAATTACAGAATTGAATAAGTGATGGGACGACATTTTGTGATGGTTAAAAACTGTGAACTGTATGATGAAGCAATGCGATATATTCACATCTAAATGGGGAATACCCCCCCCNCCCCCCCACACACACACACGTACACAGACAGCCTGTTCCTGTGTGTGGTTAACTTTATTACTCTCGCTGCAATCATCACACGGACTGACAGTCAATTTACCTAATTAAAATAGAGGGTGTTCCAGTAGGCGCCTCTAACTTCTGTTCACACCAAGGTACAGGGTTACTCGTGTTCAGGACCAATTGGAGACATTTCATGGGTCTTTCCTCCCCGTCGTAGTAGCTGTTCGAACCCCCCGTCACCGGGATCCAGTCCAACACAAGAATGACGCGTTGGAGGGTCTTTCCCCCCCGTCCCGGGATCCAGTCCAACACAAGAATGACGCGGTGGAGGGTCTTTCCCCCCCGTCCCGGGATCCAGTCCAACACAAGAATGACGCGGTGGAGCACGCAAGCACCGATGCAGGCTACGAATATCTTCCAAAACTCACTTGGAAGGAGGATGGGAAACCACTTGGAAGGAGGATGGGAAACCACTTGGAAGGAGGATGGGAAACCACAATGTGGAAATATCACTTGAGTTAAATGTACGACATTTATTTCATGTTCCGCGTCTTATTACCTTCCCGGGCTATCCGTATAGGGCAAGGTTGATCAAGGTAGTATTTTAAAGGAAATGTAAACACATTTGCTTGTATGAAGAGTGGAAAGCCCTTTAGAAAAGAAATCTTAATTCCCAATATTCTCACCACTGGACAAATGTTAAAGCTGAGACTGGCGCCTCTGTCTGTTTGCCCAACGGTATGGGTCTGGCATTGGGCTACCGGCTACTTTAGTATATTGTTGAAATTATTATATGTACTATAATAAAACTATTGTATTACTCCTGTGGCCTCTAGGTTTTAGTATCCAAACACAACAAAGTACAGCTTGTTTCACTCGCTCTCGGCCCCTCAGTGCGGTTTGAGACAATGCTGGGCGTACTCAGGGGGGTATATTTCGACCAAACTTTATAAACTCTCCCAGTATATCTACTATTCACATTCCAAAGAGAGTGAAATTTAAAGGTCCAAACTTAGGAAAATGCAATTAGATCTTATTAATGGACAACAGGATGGATATAAAAATGATCATGGCACCCAATTTGACTAGCCTGTATCTAATATTTTCTCGCTTATTATAAAATATTGGCTTCAATACCCAACATTTATTATAAATAAAATAATATCCGCTGATCGGTAAATATTCCCCAATGAGTACACACCTCATCCGAGGTTGTCATATTCAGTATTATAACAGTTAAGTTTATCAGTAGTTTACTTACAACTTCTGTCAGTGAACTTAGACCGCCAATCAAACCTGTCCTATTCCTCCTCCTTCAGTTCCCAGAATGTTCTTATTTCCCTCAAGTCATCCAATATCTAACCTCCTCCTTCTTAAGCTCCTCTTTCCCTCAACCTTTCCTTCTATGACGTCGTACAGAAGACAGTTCCTCCTAAGGATGTGTCTGATCCAGTTTGCTTTGTACCGAGGAATCACATCCAAAATGGTTCTCTTCTCACCCACTCTCCTGAGGACTTGTTAACTTGTCCCCCTGTCTGTCCACCTGATCTTCTCACCCACTCTTCTGAGGACTTGTTCACTTGTACCCCTGTCTGCCCACCTGACCTTCTCACCCACTCTTCTCAGGACTTGTTAACTTGTCCCCCTGTCTGTCCACCTGACCTTCTCACCCACTCTCCTGAGGACTTGTTAACTTGTCCCCCTGTCTGTCCACCTGATCTTCTCACCCACTCTTCTGAGGACTTGTTCATTTGTCCCCCTGTCTGTCCACCTGACCTTATCACCCACTCTCCTCAGGACTTGTTAACTTGTCCCCCTGTCTGCCCACCTGACCTTCTCACCCACTCTTCTCAGGACTTGTTAACTTGCCCCCCTGTCTGTCCACCTGATCTTCTCACCCACTCTCCTGAGGACTTGTTAACTTGTCCCCCTGTCTGCCCACCCGATCTTCTCACCCACTCTTCTTAGGACTTGTTAACTTGTACCCCTGTCTGTCCACCTGATCTTCTCACCCACTCTTCTGAGGACTTGTTAACTTGTCCCCCTGTCTGTCCACCTGATCATTCTCACCCACTCTTCTTAGGACTTGTTAACTTGTCCCCCTGTCTGTCCACCTGATCTTCTCACCCACTCTTCTTAGGACTTGTTCATTTGTCCCCCTGTCTGTCCACCTAATCTTCTCACCCACTCTTCTTAGGACTTGTTCATTTGTCCCCCTGTCTGTCCACCTGATCTTCTCACCCACTCTTCTCAGGACTAGTTCATTTGTCCCCCTATCTGTCTGTCCACCTGATCTTCTCACCCACTCTTCTTAGGACTTGTTAACTTGTCCCCCTGTCTGTCCACCTGTCTGTCCACCTGATCTTCTCACCCACTCTTCTGAGGACTTGTTAACTTGTCCCCCTGTCTGCCCACCTGATCTTCTCACCCACTCTTCTCAGGACTTGTTAACTTGTCCCCCTGTCTGTCCACCTGATCTTCTAACCCACTCTTCTTAGGACTTGTTCATTTGTCCCCCTGTCTGTCACCTGATCTTCTCACCCACTCTTCTCAGGACTTGTTAACTTGTCCCCCTGTCTGTACACCTGATCTTCTCACCCACTCTTCTCAGGACTAGTTCATTTGTCCCCCTGTCTGTCCACCTGATCTTCCCACCCACTCTTCTCAGGACTAGTTCATTTGTCCTCCTGTCTGTCCACCTGATCTTCTCACCCACTCTTCTTAGCACTTGTTCATTTGTCCCCCTGTCTGTCTCTCCACTTGATCTACTCACCCACTCTTCTCAGGACTTGTTCACTTGTCCCCCTGTCTGTCCACCTGATCTTCTTACCCACTCTTCTTAGGACTTGTTCATTTGTCCCCCTGTCTGTCACCTGATCTTCTCACCCACTCTTCTCAGGACTTGTTCACTTGTCCCCCTGTCTGTCCACCTGATCTTCTCACCCACTCTTCTCAGGACTTGTTCATTTGTCCCCCTATCTGTCTGTCCACCTGACCTGTGTGATCATAGAAACTAGAACCTTAACATGCTGTGAGTGTCATAGGGGTGGTCCAAGGTCACCATGTCACACTATCAATGAAACAAATTCGAAACCAATGTCTGAAATTCAACTGTTTATTTAAATGAACATGGCCGCCGCCGCTCTTAGCCAACAAAATCACCATTTTATGAATAGCACGGCTCCAGAGTGAATCGTGTTGGCCACGTGCTAAACCACACCAAACTTAGTTTATCACTGGTTCTTTAGGCTTCAGTACTAACTCAGAGTTTAAGTTCTTTCCCCTGGTGATATCAAATGAAGTTGTTGAATTTGTAGCAATTATTGCTCCAAATATACAGAATGGGGCCAGCCAAGCATACAAATCACTTACCCTATATCACCGACCTGGCTAAACACCTCGAACAACAAACATCCGACCACATAATCCACACGCGAGCAACTGCCAACAAGGAGCCTAGTGCCACATCTCGCCGCTAGAGACCACCACTACCACCACTACCATGCTCAATCCGCCCGACTTCAAAGAAAAGAAAAGACGAGAAGAAGATGGTAACTGCCAGACCTTGCCGGAATAATGTAGAATGTTCTTCTGCCGCGCGCGCTCCCTTCCCCTGTGCCTCTCCTGTTCGACGAGTGTGCGCCATATAAAAGACCATCCGTCGAGGGAGACGGGACACTTGGACGTGGCTGGGACCATGTAGGACTAAGCGTCGGCGTAACGGACATATTAAGATAATGTAAGGATACATTCATTTTCGGCTTAAATGTAAATTATTGGAACTTTTCGAAATTCTTTTTTGGTCTTTATCTATCAAATTTAATTATAAATTACTTGCATAAAACTTCGTCTTTGATTTACTTTTAAATGAGAATTTTGTTATGTCAGAAATTTTCTGTTTTATTGATATCAGGCGTTATGCGCGAACTTTATACTTAACAAATAACTTTATTTTTTCTTGTAGTATTTTGGTTGGATGAGTATAGTAATTATGAAAAATAGGAGAGAGTTGTCAGATCAGAACTTTTTCAATATTATCTATAATTCTTTAAGGTTATACATTTCAAAATTAACTTTATTTCGTCTCAATTGCAAATGGTGTTGCATCTTGGGTTTGGCAACATTAAGGTGGGAAAGTGTAGAAATAGGATGCCGAGATTTTCAGGGTTAGTAGAAGGGAATATTTCACTGGAATATTGTATATATCAACTTAACTTTATATTTTTTAACTAGGTTCTCGATTGTAACTTTTATGATAGCGTTGTTAATCACTTTTGTGTTAGTAAAAAAAAAAAGGTAACGAAAGCTAAAAAATAGGAACAAGGTTAAAGAATATCCTCGATATTTATAATTGTACTATCATCCTTGTTTATGACATATGCGAAGGTTATTTTGAGTTCTGCAATTAGGTTTTTAGCGAACATGTTAAATGGTAGTGACACTAGGTACATTTGATGGAACTAAAACTTTATGTTGCCTTTTTGCAACAGGTACATAAATATGTTAGTTAGGAGAGATCATCTACTGTATTAAATATAATCATATTCAAGTCTATTAATGTAATTCGTTAATATTTATATTTTCGTAATATATTTAGGGTACATAATAATAAATAACGTAATGATTAGAAGGAAAGGAGTAAATATTTATGGAACAATGTTCTTATTGGATAGTATTTATTTATATTGATAATGTTTTGTCACTTACGACAATGATATATACAAAGAACTATCGAATGCTCTTCAATTATAAGCTTGTTATTTAATAAAGTTTGGCATAAAATGAAATCTAAAAGATTTTAAGACTTGAAATTATTCTATAGCACAGTTACGCCATATTATCCCTATGTCTAAAAAAGCTCAATGTCCAAAAAACTCTTTTGTTAGCCTTCGACCTTTTTTTAAATATATATATTATTATGTTGTGCAACCTGTGAAGGTGGACCGTAGTTTCCCGCTACTCATAAGGGTGAGATACGTGCGCTGGGGACATGTTGAGTGTCCAGCACTTTATAACTCACAATTTTAGGATATTCCCTCTACGCGCTCCTAGTTATTTTTATTTAATTTTTTCTTTAACTGTAGGTTTTGTTTATTGTTATGTATTGTATCCCTCTATATTTTAGAGCTTGGATTACAAATACCTGTCAAGGGCATCCTAGAATTTAATGACACCTTTTCCTCTTCATTTAAAAGTTTGTTACCTAATGTCTCTCATGAGTCATGACAGACAAACTTGCCATCTTGGCGGGTAAAAAGAGTGGGTATATTGTTAGCTCATTGGAGGAAAAGTTTCAGACCGTCTATTCATGAAGCAGTGTATGTATTTTATTTGTTCTATGTATCTGCAATTTAACCAAAATTATAACACAAAATACTAATATTTTGTAAAATTTATTGTGATTTTTGAAAATATATTTGCTCCAAAAATCTTCCTCTCTATATTGTTTGAACTGATTCATTTACTTTCCTACTTTATGGCATTAGAAACTCGAAAGTTCATCGTCGCACATATAAAGTACGCCACCTATCCTTATCTTGATCTAGTTCTATCCAGTCTATCTCATTATACCAGGTCCATTCTAATGTTATCCTCCCATCTGCGTCTGGGTCTTCTCAATGGTCTCTTCCTACTGGGTTTGCCGGTCAGTACCTGAACAAGGTTCTAGATTCTTCCATTCGCGCTGCATGTCCTGTCCACCATAGCCTGTTAAATTGTGTTGCACTAACAATGTCTACAGACTTAGTAAGTAAATAGTGTTGCACTAACAATGTCTACAGACTTAGTGAGTAGATTGTATTGCAATAACAATGTCTACAGACTTAGTGAGTAGATTGTATTGCAATAACAATGTCTACAGACTTAGTAAGTAAATAGTGTTGCACTAACAATGTCTACAGACTTAGTGAGTCGATTGTATTGCAATAACAATGTCTACAGACTTAGTGAGTAGATTGTATTGCAATAACAATGTCTACAGACTTAGTGAGTAGATTGTATTTCAATAACAATGTCTACAGAATTAGTGAGTAGATTGTATTGCAATAACAATGTCTACAGACCTAGTAAGTAGATTGTATTGCACTAACAATGTCTACAGACATAGCAGTTTTCACAAAACTAGCAGTTCTACGTCCTCAAGTTACGAAGCAGGAGAAGGTGATATAGCAACGAGATATAGCAAGGAGATATAATAACACATTACAGTTGTATGGTACCTGTACTTGGATGGTGGTGCTCTCGAACGCATTGTACAGCATCGGGAGCACCTCTGATCGTATGTCGTCCCTCGGCGTCTTCTCCAGTATCACGTGCAAGTTCTCCAGCAGCGTCACTGTCGCCTGGATAGACTTGGGAATGGAGAACACATTCCTGTAAACATACACCACTTGCATTCACACATGAGCAGAATTCATATCCACCACAAAAATTACAATACAACATTTTTATAAAAAAATATATTTTGTGTAACTTCTTTTAAAAAAAGAAAACACACACACATGCCATGCAAGCTTTAATGTTATGTACTTGAAAGTGAATACATTATTTAACCTCATTTCTTGATGATATTAATCAAAGGATTTGTTGGTTCGACTTTGTATGGATTTCTTTATCTATTTTTGTAATTGATTTGTTTATCTACTTATTTGTGATATTTTTTAGTAAACATATATTAAAATAGCTGACATTTGAAAACTATGCTAAAATAAAATAATTAAAAAATATATTTTAAGCTATAATATAAACGTATAGAATAATAATAATAATAATATTATTATTATTATTAGCACCGCGTCTTACTACCCGTTCGGGTTGTACGCACTTACGCTAATGTGTAATGGTAGGGTGATTGTGAGATGAAATGGAGGACCTACAGTTTAACGTGGGATCCGAACCACGGTGGAGGCCTGGCATTCCTCACATTCACAAGATGTCT
>CABFVX010002208.1:28475-42690 GCA_902151425.1 Timema shepardi | reverse complement strand
AATGTTTATTGTGGACTAGTGAATGTTTATTGTGGACTGGTGAATGTTTATTGTGGACTGGTGAATGTTTATTGTGGACTGGTGAATGTTTATTGTGGATTGGTGAATGTTTATTGTGGACTGGTGAATGTTTATTGTGGATTGGTGAATGTTTATTGTGGACTGGTCAATGTTTATTGTGGACTAGTGAATGTTTATTGTGGACTAGCGAATGTTTATTGTGGACTAGTGAATGTTTATTGTGGACTAGTGAATGTTAAATGGACGAAACAAGTCTATATTTTTTTAAGTAGGAAGAGCCCCCTTTAAAAAAATATTCAAAAAGAGATGTTAGTGGTTAAAACTGATATCATCCCACAATTTTATTAGTTTTATTAATTTTGATGGATATATTAATAGTTTTTATCAGATGGGACAGCTGAAGATCACATGACTTAATGTATGAATACCTAAATGAACATTGTTTTAAGTAACTTCTGTAAATGTTTAGAAATGGTCTTATCTGAAAGTGACTGATATTCAACTAAGATCTATATCTTTACTCATGAAAATAAGTTCCTTTCAATCATATTTTTAAAAGTACACAGAAAAAAATCCATAAATTGTTCATTTATCAATTAAATCGGTGATAATCGAACTTTAAATGCTGTCGACACACTTTTTGTGAAATAATGCTAAGCTTAGACTGAACATTCGAGGAGAGAAAAAAAAGGTCGTCCTCATAATTGATGCAAAATATAGTTTTGTTGTATAAATATACAGAGAGATAAATTCAAATTTAATATTTTAAACAAAACATGGTAATGTCACGTACTAAGCCGAATTACTTTTGTATCGTGAATGTGATAAAAAGTATTCCCAATCATAAAACTGCCAATAGTCGGTCTGTTTCAACTACTTTCAGTGGCGTAATTACACTACACTTAGGTAAACTTAGACCCACGTGAGTGGTCGAATGTTCTTGACATGGGGTCATGTTCGAAATCCTGCCTTCTATAACGACCAGGGTCAACTTCCTACCGATGCACTTTACAAATATATATATTCTTATTTGAGTTTTGAACTGGATGATTACGCTTTTATTTCCTAAAATGTGTAATATGCAGATTTTCTCGTATGGGACAATAGTTGATTAGTGTGTGATGATAAAGGACAGTACATGTACAGGCCAAAACCCGCTCGGGTGGTCACACGGTCAAAGGAATCACCCTCGTGTTGGACTGGATTGCCGCTCACGTGAAGATCAGAGTCGAGTCTACTAAGATTGAATTTTGTTAAACGTTCACCCATTCTCTCTGTGGGCAAATGCGAGTTCATTTCGTCTGAAATTATATATTCCTCGTGATAGATAATGTCACCTCGCTCGTTGTACAAAGTGGTTGGAGGGCTTACCACGAGCCCAACAAAACAAAAGAGGATCAGCCCGCGGCAACATATCTTATTAATTCAGCCAGAACGGAACGCACAAAGAACAAGGCCGGATGAATTAATCTCATTTAAAACTGGAACTTCCAACCTAAAGAGATACTCGAGGAGGAAGATTATCTCAAAAGAGTTTAAATAAATCGTGTAGTTCAAAGTGGAATTACTATTATTAGCTTCATCATCCACACAGAAATGTTAATTCGGGAGAGATTTAAAGACGACCAGAACTTTTACGGACAACTAACTCTCTGACAAACACGAATAGAAATGAACGTTACGTGATTTATTTGAAAATTAATACAGAATGGTCAGATGGCCAAAACAATCTTAAGAAAGTACTTCAATGGGCTCAAAGTATTGGGCATTAAAAAGGTTTAAACAAGACAGTCTTATTTTTATAGCTTATAATTCCATTTTTAATTGGGGCTCTTCGCTGTCACATTTAATTTAGATGCCAATAATCTGGATAGTGTTTGATACTGGATAAAATTTGGGCATTGTTGATGAAACCGGCACTTGTATGCATGCAAACTAAAGCGATAGTCTAGTCTGGTTTGATTAGCTAGTGACAGAGATGTTGGGGTTCAAATCCAAGCCTGGTATACTGAAGATAATATTAAAAAAAAAACTCCACACTCCAACTCTTCGCAACTGAAGATACATTTTATTCTAAATACTACCTTTCTCATTCTTAAGATATTAGTATTTAAAAATGTGGAAATTCCTTACAAACGTCCTGCACACAATAAACCCTCACCGGAACGAGGGTAGAATTATAGCCTCGTATTCCTCTATAGAACACTCCTGCACACAATAAACCCCCACCGGAATGAGGGTAGAATTATAGCCTCGTATTCCTCTATAGAACACTCCTGCACACAATAAACCCCCACCGGAATGAGGGTAGAATTATAGCCTCGTATTCCTCTATAGATCACTCCTCTACACAATAAACCCTCACCGGAACGAGGGTAGAATTATAGCCTCGTATTCCTCTATAGAACACTCCTGCACACAATAAACCCTCACCGGAACGAGGGTAGAATGATAGCCTCGTACTCCTCTATAGAACACTCCTGTACAAGGAAGATGGTAGGTTGTAGGACCGCCGCCAGGACTTCTTGAGTCTTCATCTCCTGCTGTAAACACGGCCAGACGTGTTGGAACCACAGTTTCTGAAACACAGGACAGACAGAGGTTGGTTCGTTCATTGACAATGGGTTCAAATACTGGTAGGGTGTACTAAGGGTGATTTTTGCTCCCCCCCCCCACCCCATTAAAATAGAGGTATACTTTCTCCAACATCAACCTTCTTCTTCCTTAACAATCTAGCATAACTAGTTGATTTGTGCATATCCCGAACGTCAATTATGCGAGCTACTAGTTCTAACCTGACGTTTCACTCAAGTCGAGTATTGATAGCGGGTAGTAAGCGAGTCTGGTCCTTACTGGGACTAACACAACAATATCTTATATAGCAGTGTAGAATAGCTCTGACCAGGTGTTGCATTGTAACATGCATTTTACGACCAGTGGAATTCAGACTAGTTAAACAGTTTGGTTATATTTTTTAAAATTCAACAAATGTGAAAAATAGCTATTTTAAAATGAAAAAAACTATTAAAATGGTTTCGATTTTACCGCCATCAACTAAACAATAAATAAAATACTATCAAAATGTAAGTTACTTAATAAGGACGCTGCCTACCTGTGACGTCACGCCAGATAACATTTCTCATATGAGTGACTTTACGTTTTATAGAGATAACGTTGAAACGAGAATCATACATCATTAAATAATTATAAAAAAAAGGCGTTACAGTCTGACACAAATCTTATTTTTACTAATCATCTACAACTCAAGCTCTGTTTGTTGGTGGCATATTTCGTACACTCCTGTTAGCGTCGAAATCTTCAAGTAGGCAACGTCGTTACATTTTACAATTAAAATCATGATAAAGATAAGGAAACATATCAAGATATAAAATGATCAAACCAAATTTGAGTCAAAAGAAGAGGGGTAGAACAGCCCACAATAAAATGGCCTGGACATGGGATGAAAATTAAGAAAAGATGGAGCGACCAATAAAGGAAGAAACTTTCCAAGAAATAGTAGAGAAGAGATCTTGGAGGTAGCCAAGAACGAGCAAAGCAAAGCAAAGATAAGGAAGGAGAGGAAAGGAGAATAGAAGAGAAGAAGTGGGTATGACAAAGGGAAGGGCGGAGGAGGGCTCTGAGCCCAACAGACCGTTACAAACGGGGAATAATGATCGTTCCTATTGATTCTGCGAGTTTGTTTGCGTTAGTTACAGTTGGATGCACAAGAATCGACTGTTAAATTGTCGACTAGCTCCCATCAGCTCCCATCAGCTCCCATCAGGAGGATGCTCTGTAATGAGCACTAGTTCCATCATTAGGGAGTGCTATTGGAAATACCCCCAAATGATCTGACTCTCGTAGTATTTGAAAACGTAAGGTGAGGGAAGGGGGGGAGTGACGTCACTTAGCACTATTAGCGGGGGGGAGCCCACACTAACCCCCCCCCAAGTTGGACCAAGCAAGGCCTGTACTTCCTATGTTTAAAATATCTCAAATTCGTAATTTTATAAAAACAAAACAAGCGATAGTTTCGTGTTTGTAGAAACATAAACAGTTTGATCAACTCGATTGTCATTTGGTTTTTCGATATTCCTTTTAGGAATTGAAATACCTCAAACAAGCAAGCTTAGTCCTCTTATCTGAAGAAAAATTTGTTTCACATTAAATTCATTAAATACTTACATTTATAGAACGTTTAATTA
This sequence comes from Timema shepardi, assembly GCA_902151425.1. NCBI lineage: Eukaryota > Metazoa > Arthropoda > Insecta > Phasmatodea > Timematidae > Timema > Timema shepardi. Next base: position 38,464 of record CABFVX010002208.1, on the reverse strand, counting down.
CGGTATTGTGATGTGTTTATGACCATAATTATATTTTTGTGGGAAAGCGTACGATCGGGTGAGTAGGGGTATGTTATGGAATGTTCTGAGAGAGTTTGGTGTGGATGATGGAAGTAGATCGTTCGTTAGAGTGGATGGATCTCTAAACTAACAGTAGACAAAGTTTTGTTATGTCTCCAAACTAAAGTCATACTTGTTGATAAGGACAAATCAGAAAATGAAATGGAAAACTGTTAGAACAAGTGAACTATTTTGTGCAACTGAGCGTAATGTTCTGTAAAAATGGAAGGATAGATGGTGAAATCTTATTATTATTATTATTATTATTATTATTAGCACCGCGTCTTACTACCCGTTCGGATTATACGCACTTACGCTAATGTGTAATGGTAGGGTGATTGTGATATGAAATGAAGGACCTACAGTTTAACGTGGGATCCGAACCACGGTGGGGGCCTGGCATTCCTCACATTCACAAGATGTCTTGTCAGAGGTGAAGGAAGGGTTTGGTAAGATGGTGAAATCAACAGACGAGTTAATGCGTCCCAAAGAGTAGTTGGATTTATGTTAAAATGTGTTGACGCCAACATTGTTTGGTGGATGTGAAGCGTGGCTTTGTTTGGTGAGACACAAAATCAGGGAATGGGTTTAGAGTGAGATACCTAAGAAATGTTGGGGGGAAACTGGTTTGGACATAATAAATGGTCCAGATTTGAAAGGGAATACAATGGGTCAATGTGAGAGAAGCGTCTTATGTTGGTTTGGGCATCTTGAGAGGCTGAGTGTGGGTCGAGTGATGAAGCTAATATATGAAGGTAGAGTGTGTGGACCAAAAGGAAGGGGTAGGTTATGTAAGACGTAGTTAAGGGATGTAGACGAATGTGTGGAAAAGAGGAACATTAATAGTTTTAAGAATGAAATAGCATGTTTGACTCGGTGTATGGATGTTGTTGAAGAAGGGAGTATGTAAGGACAGGGAAGTGTGGAGAAAGTTGGTGAGGATTGAATAGGTACGGAGTTGTTGTTTTTTGAACTATATGCACGGTTTCTAAGCTACCTGTTAATTAACGGCGTAATTATGTGTATTTTTATGCATACAAACTGTCAATAACAATGAAACAACGCTAATAGTTTAGTGAAACGTTATCATTGTTGACCACAAATAAAATAAATCCCTATTTCTTAATTAATTCTAGTAGAATTCCACTAACTGTGACCTTAACATGACCTCAGCAACGTCAAACAAGGTCACCTCCCCTTCAAAATCAAACAACTTTTGCTACAAACTTTTTTCCCCACAAAGCGTAGTTTTTGAGATATTTAGAAGGAAAGTTTTATAATGAACACCCGGTGTATATATATATTTTTTTAAATAAAATTTTTATAATAGTTTACGGATGACTGATTTTTGTGAAATTTGAATTATTTTGAAAATATTGCCAACGATTTTCCTTAGTTCAAAAATTATACTTGTACACAGTATTTAAACCGGGAAACTTTGGTTTAATACACCAATGATCTAACCACTGAGCTATCCAGAAGACGTCCCATGGTTGGAGTAATTCTTAACTCACATATTAAGGCAGTGTCTGTGATGGACGTGTGGAAATCTGAACGACTCTGGGTACATAATGACTCCTGGATAGCTTAGTGGTAAGAACATTGGCGTATCAAGATAGATATCCTGAGTTCAACTCCAGTGTTGATGTGTCATATTTAAATGAGTTATTATGATATCCAGACGCGGCTCCGACCGTTCATAGAAACTTTAATATCTTGGCTATTTAAACCTTCTGACTGTCTTGTTCGAAATTGGTACCGGTGGAGTACTTTACATGGTCGATAATAATGTATGTTAATTTTTATAAAATAAATTAACTTAAGTGTGGCTTACACACGACCAACGATACAACATTTGAAATTTGTTAAAATTGGCTGCAAAGACTGAACTCAAAATATAACTTATATCTGGGAACAGATTTAATGATAAATAAGAATACGATTTTATTAATACAAATTAAAATTAGTTTTAGGATGTTTTAAGAATAAAGTGTTTTTGAAAAGTTGAAGTTTATTAACAAATATTTTAACAATTTGATTTAAAATCCATATTTAAATAGTGTATGGTAAAAATATATTTAGAAATCTAATAGTATATAATCTTTGTTATAAATATGACAATCCAATCTAAATCTACATGTGATGTAAATATTGTCATCTTTTTGTTTGATATGTTCGCAACACCTTCACACAGAAAACAGTGTTCAAGTTGAAAATATTATAACCAAAACCAAATAACAATCCCATTTTAACTATAGTCAGAGAACAATCCCACTTTAAACCAAAATATCATTTTAATCTGTTGACATATGCTTTTGTCTATACTTGCCAAAATTTGAGTCCTCCTGTCGTTGAGCTTTTATCTTATAATTACAATAATAAAGGACAGGATCCAGTTGGGGACTTGAAGCAGAGGAAGCCGCAGACTAGTAAACGACTCATCCTTGGGGGCAGCCCAAGGTAGGAGCGGGAGTCGTCACAAGTGAAGTTTGAGGCGTTGGAGCGGGTAGGAAGGGGCTTAGCTGACTAACAGACAAATTGTCATTATTAATCCACACGTCTACCTTGTCAATTTAAATAATTAAACGTTATTAATTTGGCAAGTAGAATAGACTACAGTTTTGGAACCGCTGGTTTAGACCAGTTGCCCAACGAAGCGAATCCATGATTGTGAACGTGATACAAGAGAGGGTCGTGATTGTGAACGTGATACAAGAGAGGCTCGTGATTGTGAACGTGATACAAGAGAGGCTCGTGATTGTGAACGTGATACAAGAGAGGCTCGTGATTGTGAACGTGACACAAGAGAAGCTCATGATTGTGAACGTGATACAAGAGAAGCTCATGATTGTGAACGTGACACAAGAGAGGCTCATGCATGTGAACGTGAATTAAGAAAGACTCATGCACCACGAATGAAACATTTTACGATGTGTCAGTTATCAGGGATTTAACAAAATGATGGCCAAGTATCATGTTATATATTAATTCCTGCCAGTAAAAATATTTTTCTATCTATTTTGCAATATAATTTCACAAAACACTTTAAAGACCCAGACGCAACTTTAGTGTATTACACTTTAAAAACATAATTAAGTTGCTTCCATTGGATTTTCAAAGGTAAATATAGATAGCGCCACACTCTTCATCAACACCCCTTTCTTAATGGAACAAACTTAAAATAGAAAGAACATTTACTGTAGACAAAAAAATAAAAATAATGGTTATAGCTTTGTAGTATTAGCCACCAGCTAAACACTACAAAGAACAAGAAATACAACCGACTTACCCAATTGCACCAACTCCACCAGCGGCTGGCTCTACAACACGCCCGGCCGGCCCACCGAAACAACCCACACCTACCAGACAACCGTCCAAACTGTACTGAGAGACGCGCCCATTCAAACACTCAACAACAGCCATCCCTCACCCCTGGTCTCCGGTTGGAAAGAACATCTCCAGTGCCCAAGTTTTGTTTCCTCGGCCGTCTAGAAGGTTGTGGGTCGTTCCCCGCCATGTTCTGGTTCTTTCGTTTCCCCCCTTTTCCCCCCTTTCTGTGACCTGTGCTTCTGCGTATAAAAGAGTGTCCGTGTGAATGATGAGCCACTCTGGGACTGGCTCTGGTTATAGCTAGTGCAAACGCAGGCGAGGATAATAACAATGTAAGCTGAATTTCCTTTTCAGCGTAATCGTCTATGTTTTCAAAATTCTCTTTCGGCAGTTAGGAACCTTTTCTTATATCAATTGACTTAAAGCTTGGAACTTTCGTTATGAACCTTTTCACTAGTATATGTGTCAAAGATAAATGGACTTAAAGTTTAGGACTTTAACTAAAGTGAAATATCCAATGGTATTTCTTTTGCACTTGTATTTATTTCGAAGAGTAACTAAATTTAACTTTAAACTTTACACTTACAATATGTGTTAAAGGTTAATGAGCTTAAAACTTGAAAATTTAGCTAAAATAAACAAAAAATGTTTAATTATTCTTTATTGGTATTTAATAAACAATATAGTACGATGAATTTTGATCTTATTCCCCTTTTACATTCATCCTTAGGCATCACATGGTAATCAAAGTCTGTAAGATGATCTTTTCTGAGACATAGTTACGTTCTGGTTAAATGGTATTTGTTGTTGAGGTAGGCCGTGGAGAACTGCCCGCAGTTCTATATTGCGTGGGCATTGCTGATGTTTTCTCCTTTTTTGGCAATTTTAACTTACCTAGCACACTCTTTCAATTTGAGTATTGTTATTATTAATTTCTTTTGTATTTGAACCATCAAAGTTAGGCGTTAGGGTAAAAATATGGTTCAGCTTTTACTCACAAAATGACGGCTGTGGGTCTGGGTGTTGTGTCTGTTCTATATTCAAGTTAGTTTAAGAGTCAAGTGCTGATTTAATCTGTCGGTTCAGAAAGTGCTTGTTAAATATCTTAAAAATATTCATATGGACTAAACAGTACCTTATATCCTTGTCAGAGTGATATACAGTACCTTATATCCTCACCGGAGCAATATAAAGTACCTTATATCCTTGTCATAGTGATATACAGTACCTTATATCCTTGCCGGAGTGATATACAGTACCTTATATCTTTGCCGGAGTGATATACAGTACCTTATATCCTTGCCGGAGTGATATACAGTACCTTATATCCTTGCCGGAGTGATATACAGTACCTTATATCCTTGTCAGAGTGATAGACAGTACCTTATATCCTTGTCGGAGTGTTATACAGTACCTTATATCCTTGTCGGAGTGTTATACAATACCTTATATCCTTGTCAGATGTGATATACAGTACCTTATATCCTTGTCGGAGTGATATACAGTACCTTATATCCTTGTCGGAGTGATATACAGTACCTTATATCCTGCCAACGAAATTGCAATGCCACACATTGATAGTTGATGCCCGTAATAGAAACACCAGGGACTGTTGGACTCGTGGTGGATATAGATAAACTGTTTTTATATCATTAGTAGAAGAATGAAAGGATTGAGAACAAAGGAGAATGGAGAGGTAAAAGGAAGGAAAGAATGACAAGAGGAGGATACAGCTCCAACTCTTATTTCTCCATTACACCCAGTCCCTCACTCCATCAGCTGGCCAAATCAAGGCCATATTGTTTTTTCAAATACAGCGAGCGCTTGACCGGAGGCAATGTATCGTTACGAGGGAGGTTTTGGGTTTTGAAGGGGAGGGGGAACTCAATAAAGTAATATGATGCGAGGTGAAAGTACTATCCAACCTCGGAACTACCTATACTCTCTACGAGGAATGTCTGTTGGAAGGGGTAGGACTTCTATTCCTGGGCTATCAGCATGGATACAAATAAAATTAATATTATATTCAAAAGTAAATTTTATTCATACTGGATAGCCCTTTTCCACGTGGCTCATGACGTCAATCCCATACATGCATACACACATACATACATACATACATACATACATACATACATACATACTTAATCCTCACTAACTTTATCACATTTCCTTAAAATTACATTCTCCCTTCTCTTCAACAACACCCAAACACCGAGTCATACATGCTCTTTTATTATTAAAACTATTAATGTTTCTCTTTTTCACACATTCGTGTACCACATTTAGTCACGTGTTACATGGTCTAACCCTTCCTTTTGCTCCACACACTCTACCTTCATATATTTTCTTCGTCACTCGATCCACACTCATCCTCTCAAGATGTCCAAACCAACACTTGTTTCACGTTAGCCTATGGACTTCCCTTTCAAACCACACCACTTCAGCACCCAATCTCCCAATAGAAGTATATTTTATAAATTATATATAAATATACTTATTTTGGCCCAAGTTCAAAGAATATCCATGCCAAATTTTGTTGAAATTGGTTCTTGTACTTAGAATAAATCGCCGAACAAACAGATGAAATGTCAAATGGTAGAGTTAAAACAGGGCCTTGCTCAGCTTGGTAATTAAATAATATTTTTGAAGCTGTTACATTTGAAAAATCGTATCAATGCCAATAAAATAATGTAACAGAATTTGGTTAGTATCGAGAGTTTAAGTTATCTATAAAATAGCTACCTTGTTTGTACTATACACAGGGAATAGCTACCTTGTTTGTACTATACACAGGAAATAGCTACCTTGTTTGTACTATACACAGGAAATAGCTACCTTGTTTGTACTATACACAGGGAATAGCTACCTTGTTTGTACTATACACTGGGAATAGCTACCTTGTTTGTACTATACACTGGGAATAGCTACCTTGTTTGTACTATACACAGGAAATAGCTACCTTGTTTGTACTATACACAGGGAATAGCTACCTTGTTTGTACCATACACAGGAAATAGCTACCTTGTTTGTACCATGCACAGGAAATAGCTACCTTGTTTGTACCATACACAGGAAATAGCTACCTTTGTTTGTACCATACACAGGGAATAGCTACCTTGTTTGTACCATACACAGGGAATAGCTACCTTGTTTGTACCATACACAGGGAATTGTTTGAACAGGGGAGAGCGTGAGAAAGAGGGAAAGAGATAGACCCGTAAATTGCTTTTCGATTCTAATCATAAGAAACTTTCAACCTGCATGAAATCCAATCAAATTAACTTCATTAAATGAATAGTTTGGTTGAAAAGATGAAATAACCATCTATATATTTTCTATCTAACACTAGACACATAGAACTGATATTCGTTTCGGAAGAGAGTAAGAGGGGTCATAAACAAAACGAGTACATGCTAATTTAAATTGTAACTTGACTAAAAGAAAGATATATAACATCACCAATTTGTAATTAAATGAATGAATTGCTAGTTTGGAACAACCTTTATAACACCAAACAGAATTATAGGTGTGCCCTACTGATTTACGACAGCAATTGCTTTCTTTAAGTGTTAACAAATACAAAACATTATAATATTTATACTTTCTCATGACCCCTCGGACAAAGGAAGTATTGTTATAGTCAACAAATTGAGCTATAGATTTTGATGGAGGTCCAAGTTTGAGCCCCTGAAGGTTTTACTCCGTCTGTCTGTCTACCCCTGTGTGTTTATCTCGTACTAGCGTCCAAGTTTGAGCCCCTGAAGGTTTTACTCCGTCTGTCTGTCTACCCCTGTGTGTGTTTATCTCGTACTAGGGTCAAGGTTTGAGCCCTTGAACCAGAACAAGGTTTTACTCCGTCTGTCTGTCTACCCCTGTGTGTTTATCTCGTACTAGGGTCCTAAGTTTGAGCCCCTGAAGGTTTTACTCCGTCTGTCTGTCTACCCCTGTGTGTTTATCTCGTACTAGGGTCCAAGTTTGAGCCCCTGGACAGTAACAAGGTTTTACTCCGTCTGTCTGTCTGCCCCTGTGTGTGTTTATCTCGTACTAGGGTCCAAGTTTGAGCCCCTGAAGGTTTTACTCCGTCTGTCTGTCTACCCCTGTGTGTTTATCTCGTACTAGGGTCCAAGTTTGAGCCCCTGAAGGTTTTACTCCGTCTGTCTGTCTACCCCTGTGTGTTTATCTCGTCCTAGGGTCGAAGCCCTTGTACTGATGGGGTTGAATGGTGCTCTCCAGAGGGAATTTTGGAATTCTCAATCTAGCCTTAATAGTAGTTTATTTAAGGGCGAAAAGAGAAAAAAAACGAGTTTTTCAAAATGGGCTTTAACGATTTTGACTAGAATTCGTATCCAGGCTTTGTCAAACTTTAAAAACAAAAAGGCTCATCTAATATTTTCCCATGCAAATTACTTTGAGGGAACTTTATATAAGCAGAAATTTCCAATTTTGATAATTTATTTATCTCAGCAGCTCTTCGAGATTAGAAACTCGAGACCGCGTTTTTGAAAATAGTATCGTTATTCGCATTATCGTGCTATGTCCTAATGGAGTAGTAAAAACACGCGCTGTGGGATAACCCCTGTGTAAGTGAAAGTCTACAGTATTACAAACCAAAGTGCCGGCTGAACGTATGTCTCCTAAACAGATTCACTGAGTGCGATGTAGTGTTTTACCGGGAAGTTCTAAGGCTAGTAATTAAACGAGTAAAATCAAATATATTAATGTATTTCAAAGATTTGGTCTTAGACCAATGAATAATTCTCCTATTATAATGAGTTTTTTAAAGTATTAAGAATCTAAGCAAATACTTAAAAAGTTGAAATAAATAAACATACTCTTACACTATCAGGACACACAAATTCAAATATTATTTAATTTAAAGATATAAAGTCTGCACTGATAGCTTGTAGAACATGTTCCTACAGATAAAATATTAGCATTTACACAACAAGAAAATAGTCTATAGTATCTTTAACCTTGATTTGTGCTGAGCGAACTTGTCGATAAGTGACCTTCACTTAGGACAAGTGTCAGTGAATTAAGGCGATACTCTGTCATGTTGGTACACAGATACATAAAACCACAACAATCACACACGATGAAGCTCGAATATTATTGTAACTTGTAGAAAATAATAAGTATTTATTTCGCCATTCGAAATGTTCCGCCCCTAACACGTGCCAAGTAGGCCCATGAGTAACTCCACCGTACTCTCATGTTATACTGCCCTAATGATGACGGGGAGGCAGGGGTTCAAATCCCGGTCAGATCTACTGAGGGTGGTTCTTTCTGAAATGATTCCTTTCTCATGCCTAGCCCCTTATAGTATTATCATATAACCTGAACAGGTATTAAATGCAGTGATGAGACTATGTACTGTTTGGGAATCTTGAGCTCTCTTAATTTCCTACTCCCCTCCCCCATTATTTCATATTTTTTGTTTATTTAAGGTGGTTCTTGCCCAATTTAAAATTTTTATCTTACAAAGAAGATGTATGTTTATAAATCTTGGAAATGTAAAAAAAAAAACCTAGCTTCTCACACGCACACACATTTTCAGAGTTTTTGGCTAGCCACGGGTTAGAGCTGTCCTAATTTGCCTGCAACTTTAAAGTTTTTTTAATCTCTAATAAGTGTTTTTTCTTATAATTTTTGTAATTTCAAGTCATATTTTTTTTCAGACTTCAATTTTCAAATATAAGTTTTCCAAACTTTACTGCTTCTTACTTTCTACCTTCTTGCGGAAATTAACTTTTATATCCCACCGATAAGTACTATCTTGAATAAACTTTGGAAATTTAATCTCCTCTATTTATCGGAATATCTTATTTAAATTTAAATTTTACAAGGAGGGTCCTTCGCCAGGTCTTTTCTGTCCCGCTATCCAATAGAGCCTCAGGTTTCCGTGGACGCACGGCTTGGAAAGTGCTGGCTGAGCTTACATGAAGTCATGGACTAGCAAGGTGAGAAGGGAGTGCTGACCATTCATAACAATGTTGAACTAGTTGCACCAGTAGCACTTGTACTTAGAGGGCAGCCATCGAGCCCAGGGTCTTGAGATCAAGTTCTGTGGAGACATGCGCAGTGTCAGTCATTTGCATCGGTCACGAGTTCTTCCCCGAGAGCCGGCGTCCAGTGTCTTTATTTCTTTATCTTTCATCTGTCGTCACATTTGTATTAGCGTGTCTGCAACCCGGCCCCTCTCTCAAGCAATCCTGACAAATCAAGCCCATGGGGCCAAACTGAAATAGGGAAATTATCTGCCCATTTCGGGAAATAGCCTCTTGACTTGTCCATTTCACGGATCGGGAAAAAAATCTTTAATTTCATGAATTGGGCAGTGCTCGTGACTGCCCAGTTTGTGAACTGGCTGGTCGATAGAGGAATGATGCCTGTGTTAATGTCTTGATGAATTGGGCAGCGCTCGTGACTGCCCAGTTTGTGAACTGGCTGGTCGATAGAGGAATGATGCCTGTGTTAATGTCTTGATGAATTGGGCAGCGCTCGTGACTGCCCAGTTTGTGAACTGGCTGGTCGATAGAGGAATGATGCCTGTGTTAATGTCTTGATGAATTGGGCAGCGCTCGTGACTGCCCAGT